>CAJPEX010000690.1:0-79355 GCA_905338405.1 Notodromas monacha
CCTAACCTAAATTAACAATCTTTAAACAATTTTTCTTTTTAAAAAATCATTGACATTGTATGGTTTCCTCATTTTAACATGCTTGATCCAGACAGTGGATGTCCCCAGAAAGCCAAGAATGAAAGGTCGCTGAGTGCTTTGAGAGCGCATGCGGGTATAACTGGATTTCACTGGGTACTCGCGCATATTCCCTCCTTTGGCGATTTAAGGGAAGCAAATTGTATCAATCAGTTGTTTTACCAGTGAGCTGATGCAGTTTATTTTAGACACAGAAAACTACACGCTGGAAGCCCAGAAAGGGCTAGAATATTCTTGAATCATTTTAGAGTGATCAAACCTAGGTTTGCTGCATGTTTTCCTTTCACTTTAACACAGGAAAAGAAAAGAGTCTTGTTTTAGCGCATGGTTCCCTCACCCCTGGATGCCAACCTGGAGATAGTGGGGGACCTGGTTTTGTGACTGGTTTTCTTGAAATTGAGAGGCTTTTTTTCCCCAATGATTTTTGGTGTCTGAGTATAAAAAGGATGATTTTTTTGTGGAAAGCATCAGAACATTTTCAGATGTGAAATCTGAAGGTTCCCTACCATCTTGGGGATTGTTGTGAAATAAAACTGTTGTCTGTGGAGTACTCTCCTAAATTCTTCTTTGAGCATTGGCTTTCTTTAAAGTCCAATATCAACTTTCTGTATAAATAAGTGCAGCGTGGAAAATCAAACTACACTTGTTCCTCGTGAACCTTACTTTTTGTGTGTTTTGTTTTAAAAAATACAAAAAGGACTTCAACTGGGAAAGGAAGTCACACTAGGTGAACTCTCTCACATACTCCCATTGTACTCCAATCATTTTAATTTATGATCCAATTTACAGATGGAGGGGCGAAACAGAGGCAGGGTCACAANAAAAAGGACTTCAACTGGGAAAGGAAGTCACACTAGGTGAACTCTCTCACATACTCCCATTGTACTCCAATCATTTTAATTTATGATCCAATTTACAGATGGAGGGGCGAAACAGAGGCAGGGTCACAAAAAAATACAATGGAATATAAATACAATGAAATAAGAACACGAAACTGCCTTACATCATTGTAATGCACCCCGCAACATTTCCGCAAATATTTTTGTTTCTTTTCCCAATTGATGCGAATAAACAGTTTTAACGAAAATAAATACACAAGATAAAGCGTGTTCAGTGTTTTTTACTGTTCCCACCCCACTTATTTCCACTACAAGGCCTATTTCGAATCTTTTGCCTTTAGCAAGCGAAAAAGTTTGCCTGCAAATATACGGCAAGTGAAATAATTAGCACACCGAATTCCTCTTGAATAATCAAACGAATCCCCTGATTCTAATAAAGATTCAGTAATAGCGTTACATCGCTGAACATTCTTATAATGAAATTCAACTCTGGGGTCATCGCATTGAAATTATCATAAAGATTATGATTAATTTATTTTTATTAGAAAGATTCGGCTGTATAGAAACAATAACACGTCATCGACGAAAACGATTCCATCAATTCTGAAAAAAAGACAACGTGTATTCTAATAAATACAGTGAATCAGAGAGCCTAAAAAAACAGTTAAGTGGCAGTTCTCAAGTTATTTTTATGTAAAATCTGAGCTACGAGTAAGTTTTCTAACCAGGAATACTTTTCTGCAGTAACTCACCTTTTGAGCGGGTTAAGAGTGTCGGTTAATTGGAAAAGTACAACTTTACATTGGAAAGTTTCAATGGAAAACTACAGATGAAAATCATAAATTTTTCCACACTACACCTTCCTACCATGAAATTTAGCACATCAAATCAACCACGCCAAAACACAAAAAAAAACGCCGCAAAATCCACCTTCGGGAAAATTACGCAGCGCAAACCTAGGCTGTTTCTTTGACAAGTAAAACACAAGTGTTGTGATGTTTTCGATCACAACAAAAACACGAAACACCGCAAACTCACACACATGAACATTCTGAAACAACATCTACGACCACCCTGGAAGCAGGAAGAAGAAGAAAAACTCTAGCAAGAAAATACAGCCCTCCTTAGGAAACGACCGTAGGAGGAAAATTGACGCCACTCAAAGGTGGTCTCATCATCGAAAACAAAACAAACAAACAAAAGAGGCAGACGTCAAAATTGCACAGAGAAGAATACGCCGTGGGTGAAAAAAGATACTCACCCGAAAGGCCGTCATCATACCTTCCTTTCTTGCGTATGAACACACATTATGCCTCGAAGAGACTGCAGAGCTATTTTTTCATATTTTTTTTTATGAACGGTAAAATAAAATTTAGAACAAAAAAATTCCGACCTTCTCGAACTTTTCATTCAAGATGAGCAGTGCCCTTCGAAAAAATTAGACTTCAAAACGCAAACATTTCCATCACAGTAACGAGACGGAATAATTCGGAATGAAATCAGATCAGATCTGAAAAGTATTTCAAATGTCTTTCACACAACCCCCGTAAGTTCTAAAATATGTATAAAAAAAACAAAAAAACCGGCAAATGATTTTCACAGTGAGACGTCTGATTGAATTCAAATAAAAAGAGCCGATGACGTCATAATTCGCGAGGCATTGAATAACACTAAGCGTGGAAATTTCCGACCCTGATGTAAGTAGTCGCTAGAAAATTTGAAACCCATAAAAAAATGTAAAATCTTCCTACAAATATATTTTCGTCGACATATAATCACCCGAAAGACGACAAATGATCAAACGATCGATGGAATGCGAATCAGATTGACGAATACTACGCGTGTTTTCGCAAAAATCCACCGCGATAATTCATTCTTCAAGAGGATGCAAATTATACTGAAATATTTTTTTAACTTGCGAGGGTTTTATCAAAGTGTTCAAGTATTTATCCCACGGTCAAGTAAAGGCAATAAACCAGGGATGGTCCGGTTGAGTAAAGAGATAGCCGTAACTGGAATCTGAAATTTAAAATCCATAAAAAAATGTAAAATCTTCCTACAAATACATTTTTGTCAACATATAATCATCCGAAAGACGAAAAATAATTAAACGAACGATGAAATTCGATTGAATTTGACGAATACTATCGTGTTTAGCAAAACTGTACTTCGATAATTTGTTTTTCAAGGGGATGCAAATTATACGAAAATATTTTTCAACTTGCGAAGGTTTTTTCAAAGTTTTCAAGCATTTATACCACGGCCAAGAAAGGCAATAAACAAGGGATGGTCCCCTTGAGTAAAGAGATGGACATAACCCGTATCTGAGATTGAAAATCCATAAAACGAAATGTAAAATCTTCCTACAAATATATTTTCGTCGACATATAATCATCATCCGAAAGACGACGAATGATAAAACGATCGATGAAGTTGGAATCAGATTGACGAATACTACTTGTGCTTTCGCAAAACTTTCCTGGATAATTTATTCTTCAAGAGTATGCAAATTATATTGAAATACATATTTTTCCTTTACGAGGGTTTCATCAACGTTTCGCAAGGCATTTAAACCAGTCAAGTAAAGGCAAAAACAAGGGATGGTCCTCTTTAAATGAAGAGATTGCCGTAACCCGTATCTGAGATGGCTTCAACTTTTTTTTTCTTGTATCTTGCATCAATACAGCCTTGACTTGGAAAAAAGCTCGCCCACCAAAAATGAAAAAGAAAACAAAAAGTAACGAAGCTTGAAGAGATAAGCGTGTCTCCTTCATCCTCAATACTAATGGCCATTCAAGGGCAGGTGAGTGAACAAATGCACAGGATTTATCACACTAAATAATCACCAGAATTAGCACAAAATTACAATTCAACGGCACTGACACGTCGATGAATAATGATGAAGGTTACGTGGGAAGTGTCTTTTTGAATCGAGGAAAAATATCAATTCACACATTTAAATCACTGTATATTCAAGCATATTTAGACCGGATTTGTCCGAGCACATTTTGATAAAAAAAACTTGAATGTGGACAATAATGAAGACATTTGAGTACTGATCTATTCATTGCTTCTGTAGTTGGGACCAGCATCTGATATCAAATTAATTTTGAAATTTGGTTTTAAAAAAATTCTTTTTTCATCTGCGGGTCTTCCCTTGTTCTCATATTTTTTTTATATTTTTCTGGAGTCTTGAAAATAGTATTTTCCGAAAGATTAGCACGGAATTTTTCTCTTGGGATTTTTCCGGCGGCCTATTTTCATCAGTCTCCACAGATGGAGGATAGGCCGCAATTTTTCTCTGGACCTTTTTCGGGGTCTATAACTTTATTTCCTCATAAAATCGCTGCCAAAATTCCATTTCATGTATTTTACACACTGCAGTAAAAAAAAAACGAGATTCTGGAGCATCTTCTCGAAATTTCGCCAACGTCTTACGAGAAAGACTCTGGTACGACTTCAGAGAAAACCTTCAGTAAATCTAGGTCACGTAAAACAACCGTCCGTAAGAATCACAGCAAACAACTTTGAAAAAAAAAAAAAAGGGCGACGCATGGGTTCGATTGTAATTTGAGTCAGGTTTTATATATTTTAAAATACGGTTATTCGAAGTTTTTTTTCATTTTTAAAATCGTTGAACTGAAAAGTTCTTTTTAACGGGATTCTACCTGTGTGTGACACAGACGCAAATGAGTCGACAAGGTTTTTCTCTTCAAATGCTCTTTACAGCTAATGCGGAAATGAAACCCAAGTCGGGCCATATGGCAGCCAATTGCAACCGCACGTTGTTTTTATTTTTTATTTTTTGCTCGCTCCCACAGAAAACCCGGATCGACGCGGAAACAAGGTCACCGGCTGATCTTACCGTAAATAACCTACTCCTCGAAGCACGGGTTGAGTTGCTCATCATCATTCAAATATGGAGACGATCTGACGATTGACAGACGACACCGAAAGGACAGATGTTCTCGAAAATTTACCTCGCTGACTTTCTTCGCGAAGAGTTTGCATCAGCAAGAATTAACACTGTATGTTGTACTTGGTAGACATTTTAATGCTTCAAAAATCATAGTCTTTTCCATTGCACTTCATACGAACAGAATTCAAAGAATGATACATGCTTGACTAAATTTAGTTTTTTTTTAAATCACGACTGAAATTTTGATTTTTAAACCAACACATGGCATTTGCGTCCAATGATTCCTCACCTTCCTGACCTTACACGTTTTGAAAAATTGAATGATCTTGAGTTACTGAGTCATTCACATGAAACAGATTGTAAAATGTGAACATCGAATCTTCAAGAGTCGGACTTTCCGCCGCATAAACAGCGATTGAATCACATAACTTTCTCCGTACGAACTTACACAAGATACTGAATATCCATGAAGTGGAATTGCTCAACGATTCGAGCTGTACTGGAACTTCGGAATTCGAAAGTGAGACGTGCAACAGCATTGATCAAAGAATCACAGATTCGGTGACCAATATATACAGTATTCCGAAAGCAAAAAATAAAAAACAACAACAAAAATGTTGGATAAAAAAAGAAAAATTAATGCAGAAGTAGATCAAGATTCTGCGTCTTCCCGTAAACATGCACTTGCACTTTTTCAAATACTTTCAAAATTAGAGCCTTCAGACTCTAATCAATTCATCAAGCACCTAAACCGAGCGCATTAGAATGTATACACAGTTGCCTTTTAAATAAAAAAAAAAAACACGAGGTACACAACGATAAAAATTTCGATTATAAAATAATTAGAATTTAACCTAACCTCTTTAAAATTTTGTGAGAACACACATTGACAAAAAGCTCGTCCAAGAAACAAGAAAGATTTTTTTAATGCCCGATTTTGTATTCAGTTGGCAAGGTCTGAGTCATCGGAAGCTGAAAAAAGGACCCACAGAATTCATTTCCAATACTGTAGAGGCATCAGATTCTGAAAGATTCACTTGAAGCTCAAGATAAAATGACGTCATGTGACCGAAGAAAAATACTGTACTTCGCTAATGTTAATAATAAAAAATACAGTACTTCATTGATACGGCACTTCACTGTATTTACTCGATGAATAAGGCCACACTTTTCCACCTTCGAAAACGCTGTCTCATTTTACAAGATGATATTTCTCGGGGGTCGAAAACTGACACTAAATTTCAAATTCAACGGATACACCGATCTTTGTTTGCCATTCATTCGCATCACATTCGTAAGTAAAAAAAAAACTGCAACTGAATGCTTCAAATAAGTGGTTTCTTCTTCTTTTTTTTACCACGTTTTTATGAACTCACTTTCTTGTCTGTCTGTCTGTCTGTCTGTTTGTCTGGATCATTTTTTCTTTTTTTTAACGTGGTTTTTTAGATTAATTTTTTAATCTACTAAATTTTTTTTATCTCCATTCAATTGATTTCTTGCGGAGGCCGGTTTTCTTTTTTCTCTCTGAGAATTTCTCAGGATATTTTGCAGCCCCTCCTCGCTCAAAATCGGCACCACGCAAAAAATCAAATACTGTGCATACCGAATAAACACTCTTGGTTAAAATGAAATTCAAGCGATTTTTGTTGGTTGAACCGTAAGACAAAATGTTCGTTTGCTATCCAAGGCGTCATATCCGTACGTGAAAAATGCAACTGAATGCTTCACAGACTTGAAATACAGTGTCCTGTCATTTATTTATTTTTATTTTCTTTCGGAGGCCGCATTTTTTTCTCCCCGAAAATTTCTCGGATGTTTTGCGGCCTCTCTTCACGTAAAAAAAAAAAAACGGCACCAAGGAAAAAAAAAATACGAAATACCGAATAAACAATTGCGCACATTCATCACCTACTTCCGAAGGTTCATCACTATCCCGAGCATCTCTTGGCTCTCAACGAAAACCCACCAAGCAAAGCAGGACACGCCAACAGCCCCACACACAATTAGAAAAACACGAGAGGAAGAGAGAGAGAGACAGACAGAAAACCCGAGAAACTCACTTGATTCAGCTTCTGGAAGATACCCATGTCTGCCTGGCCTGGCCTGGCCTGAGCCGGCGGGCACAACCGAAAGGCGAAAAAAAAAGCCACACAAAAACACCGCCCCCAAGAGGGGCACACTTGGAGTAAGGTAGATAGCCTCACAAGAGGGAAAAGGACGCTTCAAAATTTAGAAAGAAAAAAAAAGAAGACTGAATAGAAGAGGAAAGAGAAACACTTTTTTTTTGTGTGCTTCTTCTTCTTGTTGTTCTTCTTCTCGGCCACGGCCACTGACCCGCAACGAACGGAACGGAACGGAACAGAACGGAACGGCAACAGCTCGGAATAAAGAGAGAGTGCATTTCCAAAAAGTTCTCGGACTTGGCCTCGGAAACCAAAACAGATTCGAAACATTTGTTTCTTTTCTTCTCTCTCTCTTGCTATTCCTGGGGTTTCTTGAAGCTTACCCAATTTCAATGTTCAGCCTCAAAAACTCCACGTGGTATTCACAAAAAATATATATTTATTCCAACACAAATGTGAAGCGAAAATAATTGTTGGTCGTTTGCTGTTTTTGCTTGTTAACAAGGAACCAGAGGCGCTGGGTCGGGCCATTTCCTAATTAACACCACAACACGTTTTAGGCATCAAGATCAACATTCATTTAAATGTGTGCATGTTACATCAACTTTCAAGGATTTATTTCCTCATTTTTCGAAGTGGAAAATGTGTCGTCACTGATTTCACGTAGCATCTTCGTGTGCGTGATTCTTTGTACAAGGAATTTAATTTTCACCCTCGAAATGAAAAACCTGACAAAATCCCAACATAATCCAGGCAGCTTTTAATACTCTGAAAATTTGTTCTCACGAAATGGTCACCCATTATTCTTTTAATTTTCCAACGCAGAAAAAAATAGCAGGGAAAATTGTCTGCATCTTGCGAAGAGTTCATTTAAGCGGTTCTGCAACTTGAAAATACAAAAATGTAGTAAAATTTATGGTCATGCTTCTCTACTTATTTACCTGGATTTAAGGATTTAAAAAGACTCAACAGAATGGAATACATAAGTAAGAAGGGGGACACAGTTAATCAGACTCGAACTGTGCTAAATATAGTTTGCCAAGTTCCAATAAACCACAGCCTTCATTCGAGTGTAATGAGCGAAAATTACCAGAGAAAACTCAAACAATAAAAGACTTTTTTCAAACACACGCTTCAACTAAAGAATAAATCTTCTTGAATTTGCTTCAACCGAAAACTTACAGACCATCAGAATACAATTTCCAGAGAGGTACAAATATTTCATTGGTCTCTCTTGTTTGTCCACTGAAGGCTTCTTAATTAATTTTGCGAGTATTACAGCTCGTGAGAAATAAAATACAGTGGTAAACGGGGGGTAGATATTACTGTCATCACTTGTGTTCAACACAAACGCGTACCCAAGGCATTTCATGTACGCTTCAATGTATACTACAGCACAGTACTGTACATTAAAACAAAAGCCCGAAAAATTCCGCAAAGCATGCGTAATGATCAAAATTAACTCGCACAAAACCTCAAAACTTGTGTAAAACCTCGTTGAAACTAGTTGTTTTTTTCTTCCAAATATTATTTTAATGAAGTGTTCCACGTGTTTGATCACCCAAGTCCGAGCACTTTCGTAGAACCCCTCGTGGAACACAACGGAATGGAGCCGAGCGAATGAACGAACGGACGAACGACGGAAGGAGTTGGAAAAAAAAAAAAAATCAGACACGGGCGACTCGCGGGCACGGCGGCCGATTTCGCACTGATGACGGCGGCGGGCACGCCGCCCCAAGAAAACCTAGGCGACTCCGGCGTCCCATTCCGCTCCATCGGTTTCCGAGTCCACACAGACCAGCCAGCGAGTCCCGAGTGGTCCATGCACCACCACTATCACCACCACACGGCCGACTCTCTGGCGTATGGGCAATGAATAAAGTTGAACCTCGATAACTCGAACTTCATTCAAGCCGAATGTTTCATGCCAACATTTTTTTTAAATCATTTCCAAGTCCCTGTCTGAATTTATTTAGATTAAAAACCTCATCAACTCAAGAAAGCTTTCCTTCCCAACCATGGACAGTAAATACAGTTGCTGAACCTCGGTAACTTCCTTCAAGCCGAACGTAACTACTCATGTCAAATTTTTTTTTTTTTTTAAATCATTCTCAAGTCCCTGTCTGAATTTATTTCGATTAAACAGCTCCTCAACTCAAGACAGCTTTCCTTCCCACCAATGGACAATAAATACAGTTGAACCTCGGTAACTTCCTTCAAGCCGAATGTACTTACTCAGGTCTAATTTTTTTAAAAATAATTTTCAAGTGCCTGTCTGAATTTATTTAGATTAAAAACCTCCTCAACTCAAGAAAGCTTTCCTTCCCAAAAATGGACAATAAATACAGTTGCTGAACCTCGATAACTAGAACTTCATTCAAGCCGAATGTACCTCCTTATGTCTAATCTTTTCTTTCTTTAAATTGCAAGTCCCTGTTTGAATTCATTTAGATTAAAAAAACCTCAAGTAAAGAAAGCTTTCCTTCCCAAAAATGGAAATAAATACTGTACAGTTGCTGAACCCCGGTAACTCGAACTTCATTCAAGCCGAATGTACCTTACTCATGTCTAACTTTATTTTTTAAAATCATTTTCAAGTCCCTGTCTGAATTTATTTAGATTAAAAACCTCCTCAACTCAAGAAAGCTTTCCTTCCCAAAAATGGACAATAAATACAGTTGCTGAACCTTGGTAAATCGAACTTCATTCAAGCCGAATGTACCTCCTCACGTCTAAATTTTCATTTCTTTCATTTTCAAGTCCCTGTTTGAATTCATTTACATTAAAAACCCTCCTCAACTCAAGACAGCTTTCCTTCCCGAACCTCCACAATTCGAATTTTCATGAGGCCTTTCGACTATAATCTTTATTGACACAGGAACGAGAAAAGCAATGGAAATGTAACTAGATACGTTTTGAAAGGAGGTGAAAGACTAATTCAGCAAATTAACCCACACCTTCAACTTCAGCATCCCGTCAACTTTGAAAATTAATTTAAGGCCCAGAATATCATCAATTACTATTTCCAGCAATTCTTCTCCCCATCACCAACAAAAATGCTTGTTTCCCCACCACGATTTATTTTTTTGCCTGCCCCTTTGAAATTCGACTTCAAGAGGTTCGACTGAAAATAAATGAACATAGATAGACTCTCTCTACAACGATTTTCTCTGTATGACGGATTTTTCGGTAGACTCCTCTTTTTTTTTTTAGTTTTAGGTGGACGAAATTCAAGAGACCAGAAAACTTTGGGGCCAAAAATGTCGTTATAACGAGAGTTCATCTGTAATAAGCTCTTGGCCCATTTCATAGCGGCTCTTAGCAACGAAATTCTCTCTACAACGAATTATTTTCTGGTCCCCTGAATTTCTTTGTAAAGAGTGCGAGTCAACCAGTATATTAAAATGAAACCTGTCAACTTTCGCACAGAAGATCTTTTACACGCTGATATTTTCAGGAAATATTGCCGAAATTTTCATGCCACACGATAAGCCACAATAAAATTTGAATAATTTGCATTCGAATAAAGGAAAGGTGACAGTGGGTTAAAAAAAAAGAAAAAAGAAAGTGGTCCCACATCCTCGTGTCTATAAGACGAGTCACTGTACGCAATCTCATCAATCAAAAAAAAAAAAAAAACTCCAGACAAATGGTGACCCTCATCTCGAATTCTCGGGCCACATTTTTTCATGTCCCTCGTCATAAAACAAAGTTTATCATGTCCTAATGCGTAGTTGAGACTGAAATTAGACCCGTCAACTCTGACAGGTCTGTCAGAGAATATCAAGCCTCTTTCAGTCAGGTAACTGAAGCCAGCGAGTCCCGAGTGGTCCATGCACCACCACTATCACCACCACACGGCCGACTCTCTGGCGTATGGGCAATGAATAAAGTTGAACCTCGATAACTCGAACTTCATTCAAGCCGAATGTTTCATGTCTAATTTAAAAAAAAATCATTTTCAAGTCCCTGTCTGAATTTATTTAAATTAAAAACCTCCTCAACTCAAGAAAGCTTTCCTTCCCAACAATGGACAATAAATACAGTTGCTGAACCTCGGTATCTTCCTTCAAGCCGAACGTACCTACTCATGTCAAATTTTCTCTTTTTTTAAAAATCATTTTCAAGTGCCTCTGAATTTATTTAGATTAAAAACCTCCTCAACTCAAGAAAGCTTTCCTTCCAAAAAATGGACAATAAATACAGTTGTTGAACCTCGATAACTCCAACTTCATTCAAGCCGTATGTACCAACTCATGTCTAATTTTTTCTTTCGTCTTTGTCTGAATTTATTTAGATTAAAAACCTCCTCAACTCAAGAAAGCTTTCCTTCCAAAAAGTGGACAATAAATACAGTTGTTGAACCTCGATAACTCGAACTTCATTCAAGCCGAATGTACCTCCTTATGTCTATTTTTTTATTTCTTTCGTTTTCAAGTCCCTGTCTGAATTTATCTAGGTTAAAAACCTCCTCAACTCAAGAAAGCTTTCCTTCCCGAACCTCCACAATTCGAATTTTCATGAGGCCTTTCGACTATAATCTTTATTGACACAGGAACGAGAAAAGCAATGAAAATGTAACTAGGTACGTTTTGAAAGGAGGTGAAAGACTAATTCAGCAAATTAACCCACACCTTCAACTTCAGCATCCCGTCAACTTTGAAAATTAATTTAAGGCCCAGAATATCATCAATTACTATTTCCTGCAATTCTTCTCCCCATCCCCAACAAAAATGCTTGTTTCCCCACCACGATTTTTTTTTTGCCTGCCCCTTTGAAATTCGACTTCAAGAGGTTCGACTGAAAATAAATGAACATAGATAGACTCTCTCTACAACGATTTTCTCTGTATGACGGATTTTTCGGTAGACTCCTTTTTTTTAGTTTTAGGTGGAAGAAATTCAAGAGACCAGAAAACTTTGGGGCCAAAAATGTCGTTATAAAGAGAGTTCATCTGTAATAAGCTCTTGGCCCATTTCATAGCGGCTCTTTGCAACGAAATTCTCTCTACAACGAATTATTTTTTGGCCCCCTGAATTTCTTCTTAGAGAGTTCGAGTCAACCAGTATATTAAAATAAAACCTGGCAACTTTCGCACAGAAGATCTTTTACAAGCTGATATTTTCAGGAAATATTGCCGAAATTTTCATGCCACACGATAAGCCACAATAAAATTTCAATAATTTGCATTCGAATAAAGGAAAGGTGACAGTGGGTTAAAAAAAAAGAAAAAAGAAAGTGGTCCCACATCCTCGTGTCTATATGACGAGTCACTGTACGCAATCTCATCAATCAAAAAAAAAAAAAAAAACCCAGACAAATGGTAACCCTCATCTCGAATTCTCGGGGCACACAAAAAGTACAGGGAGCAGTATTTTGTTTCAAATAGTACAGGATTACGCATCAACTCTGACTTTAATCTGGGCAGTTGAGACTGTCCAGACAGTCTCTTATAGTTCGGAGAAAGTCAGTCCATTGACTTTTCTGGAGAGCCAGCTCCGAAGGTTGTTCACGTACTGTATATACAGTATAAGAAAGTTTCTGTCAACTCAGTGTCTCGGATTTCACGCTTTATTTATTTATGCAGTACTAGATTATTCTGATTTTTTATTTATTTTATTTTTTTACAATTTTCAGATTACCATACAGTACCTACACAGTCATACGAAAGCTGATTTGTACTTGTCTCAACTTCCCCTACTCAACTTCACTTCGCCTTCCTCGCTGCTCAGCTGGATTAAAAATAGTGGCGAATTTACGCCCTTTTCCTCGTGTTTCCAGTTTTGTAATTCTGATGATGATATTAAAATATGTTCGTGATACAGTACAATTAAGAAATCCTCGTAACATACTTGTTCAAGAAACGAAGAGAACATGATGCTCAAAAATTTCTTTTGTCTGTCAGTGAACTGATACATTTTGAGGAAATTAGACATTATCAGGGAAATACTGTAGAATATCGACATGACGATATACGGCTTACAACGAATTCGCTTTTTAGATCCCTGACTAATCGACAAAACGTCTTTATAACCAAGTGCATTCCATGGTCCTAATGCCTTACTTGTAAGTGGATCTCCCTAAACTGTATGTTAAAGGATCGTGTGATAGATTCCTTTAAAAAATTGTGGTTGTCAATAACTGGGACTTTATTTCAGATGACGCATTGATAAATTCTGGGAAAGTAAAAAAAAAATTTGCTTGACTTCTTTTAAATGGAAATTGAAGGAAAATTTCTGTACATGAAGCAGGGGTTGCCCAAATCATCACCCGGTAATACCCATCACTAACCAACTTCACAGAGGGTCTAAGTTTCAGTTTTAAGATAAATCTTAAAAGATATTTAGAGCACAAATTTCCCTGAAAACTTCGTGGATTGCTCTAATTTAAGATTTTGCGAAAGTGGCAGCAAGAGGATTCTAATTTATTTTCAGGATGTTTTCGCGCAAGAAACGGTCCACGATGTTTTCTCTCGAAATTTTGACTTGAGTCAGGATTGCCAGTGCATGAACAATTATTAGCTTGTTCGTACTTCTTTATTAAAATACTTCCGTGATACAAGTAAGAAATCCTCGTAACATACTTTTTCAAGAAACGAAGAGAACATGATGTTCAAAAATTTCTTTTGTCCGTCAGTGAACTGATACATTTTGTGGAAATTAGACATTTTCAGGGAAATACTCCAGAATATCGTCATGACGATATACTGCCCTTTCAAGTTTGTTAGTGATTTTAAACTAAATAATGCGTTGATCAAGGAGAACCAATTCAGGTGGGCTCTCTCTCTACAAGGATGTTGTCTGTAAAACCCTTTTTTTCGTCCCCTTGGTATTCTTTCCCATCTTATCAAGGTTCGGCACAACAAAATTCTCTACGACGAAATTCTTTCTCGTCCCTTGAATTCCGTCGTAGAGTGAGTGCATCTGTATGAAAATGTCTGTAAATACGAAAGAGTGAATGACGATTATATTCTCGGACTAATCTATTAATAAAATAAAAAGAAGACACGTCAAGCATTTCCACCATGAACATATTCAAATAAATTTATATTTTGTTCGATTGCTCATGTAAATACGAAAGAGTGAATGACGATTATATTCTCGGACTAATCTATTAATAAAATAAAAAGAAGACACGTCAAGCATTTCCACCATGAACATATTCAAATAAATTTATATTTTGTTCGATTGCTCATCAATCGCAACCAGGAGACAATTACAATATCTATTGTTGTAAAGATAGTCCACCTGTACAAGTACTGTATCTCAATAAATAATAAATAATAAAAAAAGCTCAGTTCGTCCCGACACTCATTTGGACGCTTGCGGCGCACTTGACCCGCACACCTTAAAAAAGCCTCAACTCTTAGGAATTGCCACAACCGGAAATCCGGGCATGAAAATAAAAAAAAACAAAACGCCGATCAACTGGGCAACCTTGCTGGCACCTTGGCCCCCCCCCACATGCTGAGAGGGACTCGGGTGCCGGGAAACCCACTCGCATTCCGGGTCAGCCTCTTTCCCTCTCTCTCTCTCTCGTTCTCTCTCCACACATGGTTGCTCCCACGAAAAAAAAAAATTATAACTCGAAAAGTTTTGAAAACAAAAATGAATGCATGCCGGATCTCGCGCGAGGGACAAGGCCATGTGTCACGAAAATAAAAAAGTGTAAGTTCTTCGAATCCAAGAAAAGAAAAAGCAACAGTTCTTGGAGCGATCGATTAAAAGGCTCTTAGCAGCAGATCGGTGAATTAATGTTTTTTTGTAATTTAGCTGTTTTTTTCGCATTCTTCGCAACTTCTGCTTCTTTTTTTTGTTCGTCGCATCATGAAAAAAACAAAAACAAATGACACAACATCCCGGATGTTCTCACTTTCCAGAAGCTCCATGAGATTTTTTACAACCATCTGCGCCCAGCAGGGGAGAAAGAGAAGAAGACGAAAATGGAGAGGGGAAATCCCATTCAACCTGGTCCAGTCATGCGAGCTCACACTCCTACACAATGTTACTCAAGTAACTGATGAAAAACAAATAATCATTACAGAGCTAATTTCGACAATACATTGCATAACTCAACACGTCCGGATTCAGGGCCGGCTGTCAGTTCCGGTAATCGAAATTCTCGCATTATTCTGAAACAATATCGAAACCGTTCACGAAAATTAAATAAATAAAACCATTCAAGAATGACGACGATACAGGTGGACTCCCTCTTTACAACATCAATTCAAGGGACCAGGAATAAAAAAGTCTTCGTAGAGAAAATAAAATCGGCATGCACACAGAGTATGTTTGCATGGTTCAAAATTCTTGGAGAATATGTCGTTGTAGAGAGACTTTCACTGTAGAGAAAATAAAACAGAGAGGGTTTGCATGGTTCAAAATTCTTGGAGAATGTGTCGTTGTATAGATTTGTCAAACAAATCTCTTCTACAACGATTTTCTCTGTTATAAATAGTTTTTCGGTCTCATGGGGTTGTCTAAAACAAATTATTTCTACGACGAATTCTTTCTGGTCCTTTGAATTTCGTTTTCGAGAGTCCACCTGTACTATTTCGAGTCTAGATAAATGAAAAAAATAATAATAATTCCGCAGACGGGATTTCCCGTGTACTGTACTGTACTGAACTGTAATACTCAACAATCATTTCCAGGGAAATTCTCACGCCCTTACCCGAGGTCAGTATTCACACAAAGGACTCGAGGGGAAATTCCTTTTCCAACCCGCAGAGAATGGGAAACGGAGTTCAAAATTGGGGAGGTCATTTGATATTCGTTCACGATATTCTTTAAACCAGTCGGTCCGATTCATATCTAATTTGAACGCCACTCCCCAATGTACATTTTTGGGACGCGAGACGATTTGTATCCTTCTCCATCGAACCCAAGCCGAAAAATTCTTAAATCGGAGGTCGAAGTTATGATCGACTTCTCCACAGTGTTTCCTCGAAAAGTTTAAGACCTCAGCATTTTTTGGTGAGCACAAATGAAAGCCTTACCTAAAAAAAATGATTCAAATGAAGAAAGGATTAGAATTATAAGCGATGTTGAGAAAATATAAATGTCCTGACTTCCAGAGCAACGACAGATGATGAATAAAATGCTTCATTTTCAGATTCTTCAAACTTGAGTTTTTCCATGGGAATACCAAGAAGCAATAGTGAACCTCTCACCTCCATAAAATGCATTACACATTTATATCCTATTCAAGTTTTTTTTTATTCTTAAAAAAAAACATAACTCTGGCAAAGTAACCTGGTCTCAGTTTGGCAAAAAAAAAAACATCCTCAACATTGGGAAAGCTTGATAACTAGTGTAATTTTAATGTTTCATATTTTATTTTCATTTTATTTTTAAATGATTTAGCATCAATTTAAGAAAAAAGGAATTTTCAATAAAATCATCAACAGTGAAAATAAAATAAGTTGCAATATAATCGGAGAAGCAGCATTTTGGATTCCAATTTTGTTTCGAAAAGGAATTTTTAAAGAGGGGGAAACCCATAAAAAGATTTCAAGTCTATAACAATTTAGCCTTTCACTTTAAAAGTTATTAATTAATGGAAGTTCCCTGTAACTTGTGATATGTAACTAAATCTCGAGAACAATACTGTTTCGTTACAGCTGCTGATTGAAATGTTTAATTTTCCAAATCCTCATAATTGCATTTTCTTCCCCGAAAATACCACAAGGCAATATTGTAACTTTTACCTCCAAAATAATCGTGACACATTTATTTCCTAATAAATTAATTTTTCCGAACATTTACATAAAAAACACAATAATGTCAATATAGTCATGCTTGGGAAAGCGAGATGTAGCTTGTGCAATGTGACTAAATCTTGATAACAATCATGTTCCATTCCACGGGTGTTGCGTCCACGGTGAAATTGCAAAAAGAAAGAAAAAGAAAAATACACAGGGGCACTCGGGATAAAATTTCGCATGACGGCTGCCGAATTTTATAGTATTGTACAAGGTAGTATGACGGTGCATTCTCAATTCGAAACGCGTTTTTTTTTTTCTCTCAAAGTGATTCGGAAATATCGGCACAATCGCCCTTCGCGCATTGGTCCCAGGAGTTCACACGTAAACAAGAGGACACGAATTTCTCACGGTTCCTCAAAGGCCTCTTTCACTGCGTTTTTTTTCTTTTCTTTCGAGAACGAAAAGAAAGACCAGGAGTCCAAATAAATATATAACTTTGATTCCGAAAGAACGAACTGGAATCTCGAAAATGAAGCTTTGGAGTTTTGTGGATTGGCACAGGATTCAGAAAGTTGTAGAAGGAATGAAAGCCGAACGTATTTCCTTTTTTGAAGAAATGTGAAAAAGTTGAAATTTTCAGGACGGAAAAAAACATAACGAGACTGAAAACGCTTCTCTCCGGAATTTTTTTCCGACGTTATTAAAAACCTCTTCTGATGCGTTGAAAAGAAAGAATGCTGATTATTTTAACGAATTAAAAATGTATCAATGAAAAAGAAGACATTCTAGATTTGTATTTCCATGATGAACAGATTGAAATAACTTCTGGTTTCGATTGGTTACAAATCAAAATCAGAAGACATTTACAATATCTTGTGCAGTCAAATCTAAACTAATTTTAATTACCGGTATTTAAAACTTTCTGGTCATTCTGATGCAACCAATCCAAAAACATTGGACATTACGATTACGATCAAGAGATTTAAAGGATTTCAAAATTTTAAATCGCTCAGATCTGATGATATTTACAATATCTTTTGTGGACAAATTTAAGCTAATTTTTAATTATTTTTAATTTTCCGGTCATTCTGACGCAATTCAACCCATGAAGACTTCATGGCAGGTATTAGAAAATTTTCTGCAAAAATTAAATTAAGAACCAATGAAGCAGCTATTATATAGCGGGATGTCTTCAGAAAATCAGAAAGGTGGGCTTCAAGAAAGGTTTCTCAGAATGAAAATGGAAATAATTTTTTTTTTATCAGGTGAAAATGTGTCCAAAGTGTTATTAGGAGAAACGCCAGCTTTCCTTTTTCATCAGATTATTTCAACTGTCATTGTCTTTCAGAAATTTTCGGCGAAGATAAGACTTTATTGCTAATTTTGTAAAATCAATCATGCTAAAGTTTTTCATCTCGCGGACCGGGAAAAAAAACTCCGGTAGGGAACACTGAGTTGGAGTATTTTTTTTTTCGTGGAAACCTAATTCTTATTCACATCATCAAGTTCCCCAGATCGAATCATCAAAATTTCCTTTTTCTCCCCCCAATTCCTTCCCCCTTTTTGCACACGACGAAATATTCGTCAGCTGGAAATAATATTTCCTTCACAGTCCCCGAAAAAGGTAAGAAGGTGGTAGGTGATAATCTCGGGGCGACTGTGCGTCGCTGGTTTCATACTTGACTTTATTTTCTTCTTCTTCTTCTTCTTTGCCTTTGTGGTGTGGGCAATGGGGAAATAACTGCGGCCCTTTGGTTATTAATTACGCGAAAGGCGAAGAGAACCCCCGAAGGAGTCACGAAGTGTCAACTCCGAGCCCCGGCTATTCATAGCATCTGGACTCGTTCCCATACGAAGCGGCGCGTCTCTACGTGACCGGATGGCATCTCATGGTTTGATAACCTCACTGGATTCCTTCGACGGTTCGCGTTTCAAGAATGCCAACGAGTCCAATTTTTTTTCTCTTTCATTTTCAGCTTTTTCCTTTTATTCTCAACGTCGTTCCATTCTTTTGTAATGTGTGTTTTTTGTTCGTTTTTGTTTCGCTTTGGGCGTGTTACGGGTGTTCAGATATTGTATGTCAAGGGGTTTAGGCAAAAGAAACCCTTTTCTCTGAATTGTAAGAAATTTCGATACGAATACCCGTATTTACTCAAGTACCACGCGCAAATTTTTTCCTCAAATTTCAGAAGAAAAAAAGGGGTGCACGTCATAAGCGGGTACAAAATTTTCAAGAACTTTCAGGAAGTTACGTGTGCATTATACTTGATTATAATGGAGAAATTTTGAACAAATGTAACAAGAAAACTTTTTTGTACTCAGCAAGTTGAAAATTGATTAGATTTTTGTTCAATTCATGTCTAAAGTCAAATTTTTTGTTTTTATTTTCGAAATATTGTGGTTTTAGATTCACTAAAAATTGGGGTGCGCGTCTTTCTCGGGGATAAGATTTTTGCAGAATTTCCAACTGAAAAACCCCTGTGCGCGTGGTACTCGAGTAAATAAGGTAGTCGTGTGCATATCTCCTTATACTTGGAATCGAACTGAGGATTTATGAATTTCGATACTGTTCAGTGAGATCCCCAGATGCGGGCGTAATTGGTGTATCAAGCGTGTCCTGATGTCGGAACGTCCCCAAGTCGAGTTTAATTTTCCCTTAGACTGTAATGCTGATGTATTCAATTGGTTCTCCTTTTTTTCAAAAACTAGAAATAAGTCCTCAAACATTAAAGAATTTTTTCCCTTGCTGTATAGATGTAGAAAACAAGTGCAGAACGAAACCACATAGAATCTCATCTTTTGGTGTCAAAAAGAGACCAAAAAGTAAAGAAAAAAGTCTTGTTAGAATATGCACAGATGATAGAGAGAAAACTCTGAAAAAATAAGCACAAAATCAGCTTGCTTTTGATCATGAATTAGAGTGAATTTATCCTTACATATTTTTTTTAAATTCTGTGAATGTAAATAGCTTGATTTGTTCAAAATATAAATTCAAAAATGCTTGGTGTTTTTGAAAATTTTCAGAAGTGTCCCTAACTCGAGCCAATGTCCGGATTTTTGAGCCAAATTTTTTTTTTTCGTTTTCAAGTGTATCTAAGTCGAAGTGTCCGAATATCAGGGTCTCACTGTAATTTCAAAATATCCACGTGATGAACACTTCACAGGCAGACTTTCATCTTCCGAGTTTTCTGAGTCCTCTGTTCCGAGTCAGCTTTTTAAAAATTAATTGCTGTTTTCTTCCGAGCACAGTTCAACATCTCTTAGATGAACTTGAAAAAAATGTGGAAGATTCTTGAAATTTCAAGCGAGATTTCTTTCATGTCAACGTTTTAAACCTGAATGAGCTTCACGGTAACAATTTAATGAGATTTTTTTTCATAATTTCTGTTACGAAGGTTGCGACTTCCCGGAAGTTTCCCTTTTATACTTAGTACAGTACTGTACAGTATTTCAAGAAATACCGGCATTATTCTGTCGAGATTTTCCACAGATGGCGCTGTTTTTTTCCTCTCATTTGCGATTTCTTTCTGAATCCCGCCCACAAAACCATTCGAAATCTCTGAAACTATTGTCGGGCCTCGAAGATGGAAATTCCATTTTCCATAAATTTTTCAAATGCTGTATACGAAGGTTGTTTCATAAGTTTTGAGACTTTTTGACATAGATCCAACGGAGTTTCAAGAAAATTTGTACTCTCATAGCCTCATCATTTGGTAACACTTAACAAATGATGAGGCTATGAGAGTAAACATATTCTTCAGATTATTTAAAACTCCGTTGGATCCATGTCAAAAATTCTCAAAACTTATTGTTATTATTTGAACACTTCAACGCTGTTCAACTTACTCTCCGCCAATTTTAATGATTTTTTTTCATGCAATAAGTCCAACGATCAAACCAATGCCAAAAATCGAGTTCTGTTGATTTTTTTAAGGCGCCCTGTGATTTTGGCTGTTCTCGACAGTGAAGAACGACCGGAAAGGGTTTGATGTTGAAAACAGGGACAGTCTCATTTCCGCCGTCGATGAAGAACAGCTCAATCAACAGAAGGAACTCGATTTTTGGCACTGTTTTGCATGTTAAACTTATTGCATGAATTTTTTTATTGAAATCGGCGGAGATTAATTGGAACAGCGCTGAAGTATTACCAAATGGTGGGGCTATGTGAGAAAAAAAATGTCTTTGGAATTTCTTAAACTCTGTTGAATCTATGCCAAAAAAGTCTCAAAACTTATGAAACAACCCTCGTAGTATGCAATATATTTTTATGCACACATTTTTTTCGTAGTGAACCCTTCTTGAACCTCATATCCTTCACGTTTGACGCACTTGTACAGCTTCAATAACAGCGCCTGAGCATTCAAGTATTTTGAAATGCAATCCATGTATAAAATCATGGCCTTTATTCGGCCACGCAAAGAAAATTGGCTTTTAGTTGACGGCAGTTACATAAAAAAAAAACTATACTCCAACAGGGTTCATTAGGGTTCCTCCGTAAAACCCAACTCGGAAGAAGATGGAAACGCATCTCGGTGTTCAAGTCCCCGAAAATTGACTCAGAAAAAGCGAATTTTTTTTTTTTTGTAGGAAGTGGCCGAAGCAGTGAATCCGCCCACTGAGGCACAAATTTGTAACAATCGTTGGCAATCCTGCTGAGAAAAGTGGGATGGCTCAAAATTGCTTTTTGTCCCACAAAATTGGTTTCTGTGGCGCACACACAAGAAAAAAAAATGGACACGCGTCACTCGTGTGACTTTGACTAACTTTCGGACCTCCCACTCATCGCGCATTTTAAAAGTTTTTGTTTTATAAATCCAAAAATGCGTGTAATGCAGAATATTTAGAATACAGTATTTACTCAAGTACCACCTGCACGCTTTTACACAAAAAATACAGCTAAAAAGAAGCGTCGTACCTGAGGACACATTTTGGGGGGGGGGGCAAAGTTTGCGAATTTTTGCTAATCGTCATACAGTACTTCAAACACATTCAGCGAAGTTTAAAGAAGTACTTCTCTTTCGAGACTAGAATGGGTGACAATTTTATACAGAGGCTCAAATGGAATAGAATACCGTAATAAAAATGCAGTCACTAAACAATTGAATTCCAATGCTTATACAGTAAAATGTCGTTACAATTAACTCCCAGGGACCCAAGAAAAATTCGTTATAACGAAAATTTGGTTATATTGAGATCAATGATTTTTAGCACATTTCAGACTGGAATTTAATCGGAAATGGGGAATACATACTTAAAAAGCTTCTAAAACAAATAATTCAAGTACTTCCGATGAAATGAAGATAAATCCTTTGATATAAATGCAGTATAACTCTCCTTTAATTGAAATAACATTTGTAATAAAGTACTGTATTGCAAATTTAGAATTTGCTTTTCGTTTGGAATTGCCGAAACCTTGCGTCGGATTACACTTTTGAAAAATCATCCAGACTTGTGTCACGTTAGACAATGATGCTGACTCGATATTCTCGCAGGCACCTTTCGTTGATCCACTTGCCATTGAAACACGTCGACTTTGTCATGTTTCCGATATAGTGATTCTTTAGTTTACTTAAATGGTGAATTTCAATGACGAGTACAGTACTGCAGTGTCACTCGGTGTGTCTTCGGGTGCTATTTGAGATCCTAATCAAGTTTACCTCGATGACGAATGCATTTGCTCGGCAACTCGGGTTTCATACAGATGTTGGCCAAAACGATCACAAAATTTATCCCAAAAACGTCTCAAAATGTATCTCAAAAATATCTCGAAATGTATCTCAAAAATATCTCGAAATGTATCTCAAAAATATCTCGAAATGTATCTCAAAAATATCTCTAGGTGTATCTCAAAAATATCTCAAAATGTATATCAAAAAGTTATCTAAAAGTATCTAAAAAATATCTCGAAATTTATCTAAAAAATACAGTATCTCAAAAATATTTTAATTTATCCATAGAAAAAACTATCTCAAAATGTATCGCAAAATATCGCGAAATGTATTTAAAAGAGTTATCTAAAAAAAATCCCAAAATGTATCTCTAGATGTATTTAAAAAATATCTCAAAACGTATCTCAAAAATTTATCTAAAAAATATCTCGAAATTTATATAAAAAATATCAAAAAAATATTTCAAAAGTTCTCTCAAAAATTTCCATTTATCTAAAAAAACCATCTCAAAAATATCTCAAAATTCATCTTAAATTTTTTTCACAGCAGCATAAAAATTTTCTGTCATTCACGGGAATGATCAGGCAAATGTTCTGAACTCACTCATACCAATTAGAGCATTCATCAGTCTTATTGAAATCCTCAGACGAGCAAACTGGGAGAAATTTTCTGCGGATCTGCTAATGAAAAAACATTTGCTAACTGACTCGTGGCTAAGAGTTGAAAAAGTCTTAAACAAGCCAGCAAAAACTTTGACAGGTGCTCAGGAATCGTTTGCCATTTTTTACGGAAATGGTCACGCAAATTTCCGCAGTGACTCCATCATGTCCGTGTCAATTTTATTCAGTCTTTTTGCAACACGGAAAAAGCATGGGAAAATTTCCCTGCAAACCTGCTAACTTGAAAATTTTTTTCGCGCACTAACTCATGGTTCAAGACTTGAAGAAATCCGAAATTTTTCGCCAGCAGCCCAAGAATTTCATGCCATTGACGGGAATAGTCATGCAAATTTCCACACATTCCCAAAAAAAAGTGCGTGTAAGCTTCATGTGAGTCTTAGTATCATTTTTCTGCGGATCCGTTAACTCAAAAAAACTTTTTTGCAAACTGACTCCATCCTAGGACTTGGATTATGAAAAATACTTACAGGCAGACTCTCTCTACGACGATTTTGCAATAACAAAATTCCCTGCTTAATGAATAGCATTTCGAAAATGTTAAGTCTTGCTACTGCATAAATACCATAAAATAGTTTCCGATCGGCAGGAAATGTTCAAATCCAAAATGCCATAGACTGTAAAACGAACACAGATTTTTCTCGAGTAAAAATCAGAAATTGGCTGCTTATAAACGCAATTACTCGGGATTAACAAAAAAAACGTAATGAATCCTTTTCCAGGCAATCATTCCTGGTGTTTTACCGGTCCAAGAAAAATACGGACGAAAATTACTTCACTAATAACCACGTCGTTCCTCCGGGTAATTTGAAAATTCAGCTGTCCAGGGCAAAATCGTGACGCAAAATTGAGCCATCTTTCTCTCCCGTCACTCTTTTACAGTTAAACCGTGATTAGACCATTCTGAAAAAGGACGGAAAATGGGGAAGAAAAAGGACAAAGCTATGAAAAAGAGCCAGAGCATCGATTTATGAACATGAGTACTGACTGAATACACGCGAAGTGAGGCTTTGAATCCACTTTCAGATTTCGGCAGTTAATGACCTTCGTAGCTTACAATCATCCTTTCCTTTCCACGACCGAATTCTTGAGAAGAAAAAAAAAAAAACTCCGACAATACGGGGGGAACTGCGACGGATGTAACAAATCTATCCCAACGCCTGGGAACACTTCTCGGGTAACTGACGAGTCAACACGTTGTTGTGTGTAATGAATGGTATACAGTAGTACTGTACTACAACAAACGACAATTATCCTCCAAATACAGTGAGACCCCCACAGATGCGGATGGAATTGGTGCATCAAGAGTGTCCCCAAGTCGAGTCTTGTTTTTCCATAGACTCACATTATATAATTTTTAATTGGTGTTTTATGAAATAAATATTCTTCAGAATCCCATGAAAAAATTGTTTGCCCCCTGAATTTCATTTCATGAATATATTTTCAACTAAATTAGAACATTTGGAGCATTGCATAGTGAATCTCTGTACTCTAAATTGAAATGCTAGCATCTACAAAAATAAAATTCAAGTCACAAAGAGAAAAGAAAGTCCTTCTATGCAATAGGTAATGTTTTTTTAATTAGCTGAATGAATGGGAAAATGATGGGAGAAATGAAAAAGAATTTTTCTTGCATACATATAGGGTTGGAAATATTTGTTTCTTGCAGTTGAGCCAAATAAAAGTCAATTTTTTGAAATTTATTGGCAATTTTATCATGCAATGTCCTCATGTCGAGTCAGTGTCCGTATATTGGGCCTTTTTATGCCCTTTTTATTGAAAAATAAATGTCCCTATGTCGAATTGTCCTCATGTCGAGGTGTCCGCATGTGGGGGTCTGTAATGCAAAAAAAAACAACTGTCCTCTTCCCGCACTGAAACTAATTCCATCAATTAATCGATCAAATAAGAAGAATGATTGAAATATGTCGGGAAAACTTGCCTGCATCGTCTTTCACAACCTAATTTTCAACTTGAAACGAGTCTCAGAAACAACAACAACAAAAAAACAGATTTCCTCCCTCGTTCTCACTGCGAATACTGAACGAGATTTACTAAAAATTTTCGAAATTGAACCCAAACGCCGAATTTTAAAAGCAGTTCTCCTGACCCTAAACCTCATCAACTGTCAACTGCTTCGCTAATTTTTCGCTACGCATTTTTTGCGTAGAAAGTTAACTTCGTCGAAGGAATTTCGAGAATGCCCTCGTGCAAACGATAAAGGAATGCCGACAAAATATTCTCATAGATCACAACAACAGAACAAATCGAACAAATCGTGCGATTATAAAAAAATTCGAATGACAAATCGAGCTCTTAGTGTCCGTCGACTTTTGAAAATACTGAAACCAGGTACCCAGAAAACAGTGAATATTGGCAGATTATTCCTTAAATCCGCATCGTAAGTAAGTAAGGCAATCGGGTTAATAAACAAGTCAGGGAATACTGTACAGTACTCGAAAAAAAAGTGGCATCGAAACAAACATGTGTTCCGAAATGACAGGGAGTGATTGGGAAATATTTGAAGCATAATTTTGAAAATATTCCGACACGACCATCAAGTGGACCCTGAAAAACATTTCGGAAAACCATCATTACGACATTACTACCACAAACGACTCCCGATACAGCAGATATTAAGCGCTGAAAAATACGGAGCTTCGAACGGAAGTCGATGAATTTGTCTCTCGTGCTGCCCAGGCACTCCTGAAAATACCCTCGTATAAATAATTTTTTTTTTAATCCACGCGATAATCACAAAACTCTCTATCGATGCCCCTCGGAAGTACAGTAAAACCACAGTACAGTACAATATTCAACCGTGATACGGTACAGTGAAGTGCGCACAGTACTTTAACGTACCGTACACACGCACACACACAAAAACGCTCAAGCGAAAGAATCGGCCCACAAGGACCAGTAATTTCAAGCCTAACGGCGCGGAACAAAGCCTCTCCCTCCCTAAAACACCAGGCACCTGTCTTCACGTCCCCAACTATCGAATACACACACACACACATACACGCCAGGATGCACTCACTCACTCATTCACTCCCTTATGGCATCTACCTGAGCCTGAGCTTGCTACCCGTAATCATGGCGCTTGGGTTATGAGGAGCGAGTGGGACGCACTCTGGCGGATCCTCGGTGAAGCGAAGATTCGACCAGCAGTGCGGCAAAGCTTTTCAACTGGGTTTCATTTATTTCTTTTCTGAATGCCATTGGAGGCACTGTACAGTACTTATACGTCGACAGGTGGTACGCTAAAGGTTCCCGTAAATAACTGGCATGTACCTACGAAATAATTTATTTCTAGTAAAGTGATATTTTACACAAGTTTTTTTACAACGAAGTTTTTCTGGCCGAAGAGTTTTCTCTCCCCATGTCCCAGAAGGAATCTCTCAACAACGAAATTAAAGGGAACAGAAAAAAATATTTATAACATGTTGAGAGAACTCTAGGACCAAAAAATTAATAACATCGGTTTGCAGGGAATAATCGTTGTAAAGAGAGCCAACTTGTAGAAGAATGAATGGATGGAACGGATTCAGCAAATTATTCGAAAATTTGAGAATTCCGACTTGGACCAAGAGTACAAAACATCAAATGCGTTCAAATTGAACCGTTTGCTCCGTAAAATAGATAAAGCAGAAATTAACTTCCCTTGTCTTGAACTATTTTCAAGTACAGTAATTTGTCGAACTTTTTTTCTAAGCAAAAAAAACTGTTCTGAAAAGTGTCGAAAATAAAGTACTGTACAGTAATACATAAACTATAAATTAAATCGTTACATGCAGAAGGAAGATCTGTTCAAGGAGACAAGCTCGGTTTTCAGACTTTTCACGTAACAATTTCAAATCAGTTGCAAAAAAATCATCAGCGAGTCTTCGGAATGAAAAAAAAGGATTCGATCATTTTTTTAAAATTTGAATATTAATTACTTTATTTGAATAAACTTTCAATCAACTTCACCGGTATGTATATGAGCTACAACGGTAAATGCTACATAACTTCATGCCATACCTCCAACAACATTAAAAAATAAAACAACACACGACCCCATTCGTTTTGCGACTCAGGAACTGACGTCATCAGGCCGTCCCCGAAAATGGCCGAAAATTATTACTATTATTCATGAATTCATTCGTGAATAAATAAAAAGAAAAACACACTTCGCCCTCATCCTGGTTTAAAAATACTCCATGATAAAAAGACCTTGAAGTGCGTCTTTCCAACACTGAAGTTCATACAAGCTCCGGTTCACAAATGCATTGAATTTATCTTATAAAACTGTACATGAAATTGATGAGAAAAATACTTTAAATAAAATTAGCGCATCTTTAAATGCGGCGGAAAAGTAACGTCACTTGAAAACATTTAGCAATGTTTTCATCATAGCAAAATCTCCGTTAATTTATGACGAATATACTAAAAACTTCCAGATGATGAAGAATTTTTTTCCTGTACGAGAGAATGATGCTTTTCGGGAATAATAAAAAAAAGCTCCATTGCCAAAATTTCAGCAAGAATATAAATGTCAATAAATAACGAGGTAAACTAAATGCTTTCGACACAAACATTACACCTTTTCCACGCTGGTCTAAAAACTTCTCCAAAAAAAAACCAAAAATCGAAATTTTGGTTGCCTAAAAAGTATCGCTCATAAAATCATCTTCATAAATTTTCTACGGAATATTTTAATAACAAAAAAGAAATTTTGTTCCTCAAAAACATGATCATGGCAAACTGAGTCACAGCAAAGAATTCACTTATTCTACGCACTTCAAACATTTATAAATGCCTCTAAAAATATTTAAAACAATAAAACATGTAAATACAAAATGATGATCAAATATTTCCATCACTCGAAAAAGAAACTTCTCCAAAGACAACAATCCTAAATAAATTCACAAAAGTGTGTTTTATACCTTATAAATAAAGAGATGAATCCAAACAGCGGTTTTATAAAAAGCAGACAGGGATTCATGACGCAATTCCTTTCATGCGACATGAAAGGGACGGAAATACAGTACAGTAATAAAAACCAACCCTTCCCGATGAGAAACGTTGCAGAACAGAAACTCAAGATAGCTCGGTACACAAAACCATCCTGAAAGACGGATTTACGACAGTAATAATTTTTGCAGACAATATCACAAGCCCCAAGACGCAATTTGATGCGCAAAAATACAGCGGAACAATCACAAAAAACAGTTTTCCTCACGAAAAAAAAAAAAAATCTTGCTGATCGAAAGAGCTGAATACGCTCTGATCAAAGAGCATTGACAAAATTCCTGACTAAATAAAATACTTCTTACGTCCAGCATTCCATACTAATAGAAATGAGCTTAAGAACAATTTACAAGTATTGGAATTCAAAGAAGAAACCCTTTCTGAAATCATGGAAGCTCAAAATAAACTGTTGGGCTTATATGATTTCTCATCAAAGGTTCTCTCTAAATTGTTCATTCGACTAAACCTTATCTGGGCACCAGCTGAAGACGTTGTGCTTTAAATTGGGTTCAGTAATTGCTGCAATTGCTAAAATTCTGGCATATGCTGCAATTCTTGTTACTGCTATTTTGTTTTCAATGTCAGGGAAAGAAAGGGGTGTACGCATACACATCAGTTGTGCAATTGTACATTGTGGAATGTATTTTCTTTTATTTTGGTATCCATATACAGCTTATTTCTCTGTTTCCCATTCTGAAGTGATTGAATGCATTTGAATGGATTTGGGTAGGGTGGGGAGGGGGTTTGGATGTGGGCATGTTGCTTGAACCTTGTGGATGCTGAAAAGTGGAAAATAAAGCTTTCTGTTCATTCCTTCATTCATTCAGTAAAATCTTGCCACAAAAAAGCTATTGGGACCCAGAAAAGAGCTTCGTTATAAGGGTAATTTCATTATAAGGTGATTTATATAACATTGCTGCTATTTGACAAGGAACTACAAAAAACGACTTCGTTGTAATCAATAATCCGCTACAACTGAATTCTTTGGAACAAGATTCTACAGTATTTACCTGAGTACAGTACCACGTTTTTTTCTCTCATCAGGAGGAATACAATTAGTGCATCAACAGTCGCCAAAGTGACGGCCAATGTGGCGACTGTGAAATTATTTTTTTCATTTGGCCAAACAATATGTTTTCCCTAAAGAATAACTTTTTTTTCAGCTCAATTGTATGACATCTTTAGAATGATTGCACGAGCTTTTGTCAAGACCCTCGTATAATCTTGATTAGGATTTCAGTTGGAATTTCACGCGTTATCTTGTGGATGTGATTTTAATTTCAGCGAAAGAAATGAACCAACAGTTAAGCCACAGATGAATAAATCACGTTGTTTCGCTTTCAGGATAATATTTTTCCCCCGCAGATCTATCAGATGGGTGACAGAACAATTGTTATTGTTTCTTGATGGTGTATAATTTTCGTTGAATATTCATGAGTTGTTCAGTGTCGCAACATTCAAATTCACAATTAGGTGAGTTACTTGGAGGGGATATTTTGAATTTCCAGAATTATTTTTGCGGAGCTCTAAATTCATTAAAATATACATATATTTCTTGACATATTTTATACGCATTGATCGGGTCAAGAAGAGCGGTACCTTCTCGCAACAACCGTCATATTATCCAATCGTTCGTGACGCAAGGGAGGAAAATTCCGCGCGAAAGGGGGGACATCCACAAGAATATTGTTTCAGCTCGCTTGACCAGCATAAACGCTCATTAAGTCGACATTATTATTTTTTTCCTTCTTTCTTCCACTACTCCTCGCATTCCACATCCTCGTTAAAAGAAATGAGAATTGCGTCAGTCCCGAAGCAGAAAACGAGACGCTTAAAAGTTAAGGACCATAAACCAACAAACGGGATTTTCTTTCCTGTGTCTCAACTGTTTCTTTTTTATTTTCCTCTTCCTCGGTCTCGCAATGCGTGAACAGAGCTGCGACACGGGGTACAGATTTTTCTTTCCCTGCCTCTTGATTCGAATGAATCTTATCACGGGAAATCATCCAGCGAGTTGTCAAGGACGGACTCGAAACAAGGGAATGCAACCAGCAACGACAGAAATCCCGTCGACGGCGACGCGATAAACCCAAACGACGACCGACACACAACGTCAATGACGATAATCCTCGTATACAACACTAGCGTATTTCAAAATCAGCCATCTCATGAGCTGAACTAAAATAAAGCTTTTCGAACAACAGTCGTAAATGGGTCATCTGCGCTTGGAACGTGAAAATTTTTTCAAAGTTTTTCAAGGAGATTTGGATTTCTTGCTAGAACTCGATACAAGAGAATTGAAATCGTCATACGAAGAAAATCGGGCAAAACACACGGCAAACATTTTCGGAAACTGAATTTCGCAATCAACACTCGGAATCCCCCAGAAAATAAATTTGCAGAGATTTCAAAATATCTCCTCGTTACGATTTCGTGCGCGAAAACAATACCTTACCTTGAAAATGATACCATTTAGAAAAAAAAAAGGTTTCGAAGATTGAATGCGAATTTTTTTCTACGTCACGTGATCATAGCAAATTTTTACTCAAACCGATTTTGGTCAAATAAATTCGTTTCAACTTTTCCCGTCCACTTTCCCCTCACCTCAAAATCAGAGAGAGAGAGAGGGAAAGAGAATTATGAACGTGATTCAAAAAATTTGGAGCATGGAGTTCCCAGCGAAAAAGCATCAATTGTGCCCAAATTTCGACGGAACAAACAATTTTCTCGCCATACAGAAATGAGCTTCCTCAAAAATATTTTTAAACATTTTTCCAAAACAAATTTCAACTTTAAAAAAAAACCAAGGCTAACCCGCAATAATTCGTCGAGCGATAAACTCATGGGATCCAGTCACAACTCACTTTCTTCTACAGTGTTATGACAAAAATCCCAAGAAAAATTGAACCAAATTGAAAAAAGTCTATCGATGTATCACTGAATTCCTCGAGACACGATGTAGCAAAATTCCAAAAGGTCACTTGAAATTGAACCATTTCGTACATAAAAAAGAAAGTTTCGACTTCATCACGAGGTTCACGTCACTTTAGTTCCCAGAGTATGGCAATCAAATCAACGTCACTCAAACTAGAGCCAGTAAAGCGCCGCCAGAGGCGTTCAATTCGATGTAATTCGTTTACGTTTCGCACTCAGTACTCATAAATGAACAAGTTAACATCGACAGGCAAAAGTAAACAAGTACTTAATTTGAATCTAGCGAAACTGAGCCAGTCACTCTCTCTATATCTTGACACCCGATAAGTAATTCCTTCGAAAATAGAGATCCCGAAAAAGTAACAACATCAACTAAACGATGAAAGAGTTGTGAATTTGAATGTTGCGACACTGAACAACTCATGAATATTCAACTAAAAATATACACCATCCAGACTGCTGTAAAATTATTTTTAAAAGGGCAAGTTTTTCTTTGCCGTTCTAATTATTATGCTTATTATTTCTCTCCTTGCTTAAATATATTTTCATCTTCGAGATGCTGGTTAACTCTTAATTACTTATTTTATTATTTTAATTTTTCTGCGTTATTTTTCATAAGTTGTTCTGCTTCAAGAGTTTATAGATTGTTAGGATTTGGCTGGTATTCCAATTCCAAGTATTCTTCAATTTGAAAACTTCGTACTGAATATACTAAAGAAAATATGAAAAATTAAATTGTGATGTTTTAAATAACAATAAACAATTTTCTTTCACCCATCTGATAGAGCTGCGAAGAAAAAAAAATATTTTCATCTTTGAGATGCTGGTCAACTCTTTTTTTTATTACTTATTTCATTATTTTCAATTTTTCTGCGTTATTTTTCATATGTTGTTCTGCTTCAAGAGTTTACAGATTGTTAGGAATTGGCTGGTATTCCAATTCCAAGTATTCTTCAATTGGAAAACGTTGTACTGAATATACTGAAGAAAATATAAGAAATTTAAATTGTAATCTTTTAAATAACAATAAACCATTTTCTGTCACCCATCTCATAGAGCTGAGAAGAAAAAAATATATTCTTCTGAAAGCGAAACATTGTGATTTATTCATCTGCGGCTTATTGTTGGTTCACTTCTTCCCACTGAAATTAAAATCAAACCCACAAGATAACACGCAAAATGCCAACTGAAATTCTGATCAAGATTTATAAGCCGAGTTCCGGTTCCCTCGTCTCACTGTGACGTTCGACAACAATTTTTTATTTCGGGAAAAGTGATGAAATACATTTTAAAACAGTTTCCTCCGAGATAGACAGAACTCTTTCTCAATTTTTTTTTGCAGATTCAGACGCTTTCGTATGAATTAGAATTTCTATGAAATGGTCGGCGACGATAAAAACAGGGGCTAATCCCACGGAAGTACCCAATTTCCCAGACGTGCATCTGCTCTAACGAAGCATGCGATGTACGAGTCCGTGCGACCCAAAATTTTGATACCGAATCCCTTTGGCACACATTTCCCCGAACTTGAAAAAAAGTAGGGAAAACGACAATTGAACAAATAAACGAATAACTGCCAACACGCACATTCGAAAGAATTAAAACCGTCACAAAAAGGAATTTACGCCTGACCTCGACCGAAAAGAGTCGACAGAGAAACTGAAGGTTTCTCCGACGAATTTGTTATTCGAGATGCGATGATGACTTCTGTGGCTTAAAAAAAGAAAGAAAATAAAAAGGGAATAACATTCCCATGAGAGGAAGAAACAGTCGGCGAAAACGGCACGATTTTCAACACGAAATTGTCAAAAAGTCACGTTTTTCGATTCCACGCCGTGGCATTGCAAGTACTGTACTACAGAGAATTGATGAACGATACCAACGGGAAACACAATGACTTTCGTGCACGATTTATTGGGATCGAATGCTGCATATTCAAAATTTTTTTCGATACAAAATAGTTGCGTAATGAGCAAAATAATTTTGACGTGATCAAAATAACACACTACTATAAAATTTGCACTTGTAAGCTGGGGGTGCCCAGCCACACCCGGGCAATGGTTGGTAAAATTAATAAAATCCTTCAACTAAAAATTACCAGAGCAACAACCCTACCCTACACTACAACCTACCCTAACCTACACTACAACCTACTCTACCCTACAAACTACCCTAACCTGCACTACAACCTACCCTACCAACACTAAAAACTACCCAACCAACACTAAAAACTACCCAACCAACACTAAAAACTACCCTACACTCCATTATAAACTACCCTACACTACACAAAAACCTACCCTACACTACACAAAAACCTGCCCTACACTACACAAAACCTACCCTACCCTACAAAAAACCTACCCTACCCTACACTAAAACCTACCCTACCCTACAAAAAACCAACCCAACACAAAAACCTACCCTAAACTACTCTACAATAAAACCTACCCTACCCAACAATACAAACTAACCTATACTACACTACAAGCAAAATAAAATCGTGTACTTTCCTGTTATCTCAGTACCTACTTTCTGTGCGCCTACCAGAAACTGTGAATTTCATTTTTTCGCATTCTGCTGAAACTGATTTTGGGAGCTGTTTAGGTAAAGTTAGGTTAGGTCAGGTTATGTTAGTTGCAAATATTTTTCTATTAACATAACCTGACCTAACCTAAGCTAACAAATACTGAATTCACGAGACAAAGAAAAATTGGTACTGAGATAACAGGAAAGTACCAAAAATTGCTCAGGAAAAACTTACAAAAACATTATCTCCATAGATTATTTCGATGCAAGCATCAGAATTTTTAAAAATTTCTTTAGCTTACCGACAACGATTCATTCGAAGTCGAATGCAAATTTCCATTCAAGATGACTTCCATTCAAGTAAGCGAAATTCTTCATAATTATGAATTCAATTCGTAGTTATTCATCGACGGATAAGAATGCAACATTTCGAAAACCTTCCAAAAAAAGGCACATGATTCGAAGCATCGGCGAGGATCCTCAAAATTTGATGAATTGCATCTTTTTGCAAAACTTCCCCTGCGTTTACGAAGCATTTCTTTCAATTAAATTTTCCGCAATCAGGATTTAATCTGTACTCGGGACAATTGCCGTACAACAACTTCCCTCCAAATACGGTTAAAGAATAAGTTTCAAAATTTGATCCAGACAAACAGACAGACAAGAAAGTGAGTTCATAAAAACGTGGTAAAAAAGGGAATAACATTCCCATGAGAGGAAGAAAAAGTCGGCGAAAACAGCACGATTTTCAACACAAAATTGCCAAAAAGTCACGTTTTTCGATTCCATTCCACGCCATGGCATTGCAAGTACAGAGAACTGATAAACGATACCAACGGGAAACAAAATGACTTTCGTGCACGATTTATTGTGATCGAATGCTGCATATTCAATTTTTATTCGATACAAAATAGTTGCGTAATGAGCGAAATAATTTTGACGTGATCAAAATAACACAATACTATAAAATTTGCACTTGTAAGCTGGGGGTGCCCAGCCACACCTAGGCTATGGTTGGTAAAATTAATAAATCCTTCAACTAAAAATTACCGGAACAACAATCCTACCCTACACTACAACCTACCCTAGCCAACAAACTACCTTACCCTACACTACAACCTACCCTACCAACACTAAAAACTACCCTACACTACATTATAAACTACTCTACACTACATTATAAACTACTCTACACTACATTATGAACTACCCTACACTACACAAAAACCTACCCTACCCTACGCAAAAACCTACCCTACCTACACAAAACCCTACCCTACCCTACCCTACACAAAAACCTACCCTACCCAGCAATACAAACTAACCTCACTACGAGCAAAAGAAAATCGCTCAGGAAAAACTTATACAAACTTTTTCTCTGGATTATTTCGATGCAAACATCAGAATTTTTTAATTCCTGCAGCTTTCCGACAATGATTCATTTGAAGTTGTGAAGTCGAATGCAAATTTCCATTCAAAATGACTGACGTAAGCGTATTCTTCATAATTATTAATTAAATTCGTAGTTCTTCATCGACGGATAAGAAATGCAACATTCAGAAAAACTCCAAAAAAAAGGCACATGATTCGAGGCATCGGCAAGGATCCTCAAAATTTGATAAATTTCATCTTTTTGCAAAACTTCCCCTGCGTTTACGAAGCATTTCTTTCAATTAAATTTTCCGCAATCAGGATTTAATCTGTACTCGGGACAATTGCCGTACAACAACTTCCCTCCAAATACGGTTAAAGAATGAAAGCGACCAGACATCGTATAAAAAGCACGCAAACAGTACATTTTTTCAGTCGATATTCAAATTTTTCTGCGGTTTTCAACAGTGAAAAATCACTCAAGGACCAGAAAATTGGCACATGCACCGCAACCCGCAGAAAATTCTGCCACTTCGAGCGAGTCAATAATTCCCATTTTCCCCCACCCTCATAAAAAGGTTTCGCAGTACAGTACAATCAACCATTACTAGATTATAAAAACTCAGTCGCAACACACTATTTTAATTACATTTCATGAAACAAACTGAGGCAAACCCAAACTTTGGAAAATAATTGCAAAATTTCTTATCCGAGTTAAATTGACTTTTTTTTCTTCTTTTGAATCACTCACAATCGCTATTTTGTACTGCTTACTGAGGGGATTTATTCGGATATCGTCAGACTGTTACTAAATATACATTTTCACAACATTTGAAAACTATGGATCACTAGGAATAATCAATGCAAGGACAATCGAGTGTTTTTCGTGAATTTTTCCAGCTGTCCACTCGGTTTCCGAAAAAAAAAATCCAGGCCAATTTCAAAAAGCGCATCATCAATTTCAACAACAAAGAAAAAATATATAAGTGAGACACTGTATTCCACATCCGGGCCATGAGAAAAAAAATTTAGTAGATTAAAAAATTGATCTAAAAAACCACGTTTTCAAAAAGCAAAAAATAACCTTAAATGTGGTGCGCATCTATTTCATTTGTATATCACTTCTTCCCAACAATCTCCATGCGCACCACGTTTAAGTTGCAAAATTTGATCCGGAAAAACAAACGGACAAGAAAGCGAGTTAATAAAAGCGTGTTAATAATAATAATTAAAATACTGCCAAGTCACAAATTCGTCGACCACCTTCACAATTCCTGAAATTCTGCCCTGTTTTTATCCTCAATCCCCGTTGAAATGAGCCAATACCCATAATCTAGAATCTCGCGTCAATTTTCAGTTCAGAATTATCTTTCGGCATTCATAATTTCTCAAGATATTAACATAAAATACTCGACCATCGTCAGGAATATCAAATAGCTGCTCAAGATTTCAACAACCTCCTGGGATCATTCTGCAAATAACCGTCCAGTAGTCGGAAAATGTGGACTGGAATCAAATATAAATTTTTCATTTCTGCAGTGGCCGAGAAACCTTTTCCGCTTAAACAAAACAAAAAAGGAAAGAAATACGACGAGAGCCGAGACCGCAAATTTTGCCGGAATATCCCAAGCACCTCTGGGACTTCCGAGTTCCGCTAGGTCCAGTTCACTGACCAATTCCGACACAATAATTCCCAAAAAATCCCACCCAGAATCTCAACCTCCATTTCCAATTTTAAAAATGGCCCTTCACAACCATTCCAAATCAGAGGGTTGTCCGATTTGCGAGCGAAGTCAGGAAAGGAAGGATGTCCATCAATTCGCTACTCGTTTTTCAATGCCCCAATATAATGAGGAATAAATGAAGATTCAGGTAAATTTTTAACCAAATCAACATTCCTGAGATTTGACGGAAAATGTATCAATTAGCAATAAAATAGAACGGGAATAGTCAATGATATTCAGTTGGTTGACTGATTTTTATGCAAATCACGTCGCTGACAAAATTTCCAGGATTCATTTTCCCAAGGGGGGGTCACGAACTTAAATAAGCCGTAGACATAATCTGTAAATCTGAATTCAAACGACTTCAAGGTACTGTACCTCATAAATGTTTTCTGTCGAAAATAAATCGAAAAAAATATTGTCGCTCAAAATAAGACTGCACCCTACGAAAAAAAATGCAACCTCTCGTACGTTCGACAGGGTCAAGAGATGCGAGGAATTTTCAATGAAAAAAAATATTTTGAGGCATGCTAAGCGTTCAACATGGACGTCTAATTTTTTTTTAAACTCGAGTTGAACCCAGCTGAGGCAGAGGTTGAATACATAATAGATGGGAAAGTAAAGCATTTCGGAATAAAAATTGAAAAAAAAAAATACGGAAAATCCCTCTCGTTCAATGATTTTCTGTCTTACAAAATTTTTTCAAACCCGTACAGTTGATTTTTCTGAAACACACCTCCTCAAAGACTCGGACCCACAGAGCGTAAGAATGAAGTACAGTAGGGTACAGTACTGTACTCAACATTTCTCGGAAACCAGGCAACCATCGGATACCCAAAAGTAAGAAAATTAAATGCTTTCCATTAAAAAAAAAAAAAAGCTCAAAAACCGCGAATTCGTCAAGTCAATCACCTCACAAAAAAAAGAAAAGAAAAACTACCGAAAAATCCCTCTCGTCCCATGCTTTTCTCTCTCTCTCTTGCTCCACAGTCATTCATGCCCGGGAATAAAGTCGGAAGCCTGACGCTTCGGCGCACAACAGATGCTTCCGCTCGCATTCCACCAACAAAAAAATCCCAGCGTATATCTCGGGATTTTTCGAGTGACGCCAGCTTTCAAGTAGGTGACTGATCGGCGGAAAAACAACAAAAACAAAACGGAAGAATGACACACAGAGAGAGAGAGAGAGAGAGAGAGAAACGAAACAAAACGAAGGGAAAACCCGCTTCTCGACACGCGGAATTTTCAGCCCACTCCAAACCGTTATCGTATATCGAGATTATTTTTATTTCTTCCTTCCCCACCCCACCCTCATGGGTTCTCTCACAATTAAATTTTTGTGCTCACGACGCAGATTATCTAATGAGACACACGCCTGACACGGGAGGACCTTCTTCCACATTAGCGTATAAAGTACTGTACCTCGCGAACAAATTCCAATTACAGTGAGACCCCAAGATGTGGACTTCATTGGTGCATCAAGAGTGTCCCCAAGTTGAAATGTCCTTAAGTCGAGTCTCATTTTCCCTTAGACTTACATTATATAATTTTTAATTGGTCTTTTATGGACAAAATACTCACCATAATTCCATGAAAATAAAAATTGTCTCCCAATTTAATTTAAACAGATTCCAATCAATATATTTCAACACAATATGGGCATTTGGTGAATTAAATACTGATACCTCTGTAGAGTACATAGAAATGTTGACATTCTCTGTAAAATTAACATTCAAGTGAAAAGGAGAGAAGGAAGTCCCTCTATGCTGGAGGTAATTTTTCTTAATTAGCTAAATGGATGGTAAATTGGTGAGAGAAATGCCCAAGAATTTCTTTTACATCAATTTCAGGGTTGGAAATATCTGTGTCTTGTAATTTGGCCTAAAATGCATTTGCAATTTTATCACAAAATTTCCCTATTTTGAGTCAGTGTCCTGATGGGCCTTTTTTATTAACTTTTTATGGGAAAATAAGTGTCCCTATGTCGAATTTTCCGCAGGTTGAGGTGTGTGTCCGCATGTGGGGGTCTTACTGTATACGCTACAGCAACATTGGACAATGAAGATTTTTTCGAGAAATTCCGGGTATGTTAGCAAATATTAATTGAAACGGCACAACAACGGAAACCGCTTCATTCCACGATGAAGACTTGCCGATTTTTTTTTACTGTGAAAATGGGTGAGACCTAGAATTTCTAAATATGTCGAATGACAAGTTTCCAATTACAGTCAGTAGAGTTTATAATTTTTTTTCACAAGCAACCTCAGATCAAAATCCCACAGAATACATGCGTAGAATATTTCAATGTAAATACCAATTCCCTTCCGCATGATTTCCAATTTAATGATTTCAGTAGCATACATGTATCACCAGCATAAACATAATATAAAAAGATACATAAACGAGAAAAAAAAACGAAGCTATTCCTCACGGGATTAACAAGGGTTGCAAGAAGAACATTCCAGCGCCTTAAAACGCAAATTTACGCCGAGGATCAGACAAAAACTACTGGATTTGTACGATAAACATTTTTCAACTTTAAAAGGGAAATTTCAAGGTTTTTCCCTCTATTTTTTCTTTGCATTTACCAGCGAAAGTTTTTCGCGACGACAGCGAACAGAAAGATACTCATTCTACCGGAGGCAAAATCTATATTTTCCATCCTAGTCCTAAATGTAACGCAAAAACAATTTATCTGATGTTTTTTCAAAAATCACGCCAATAGATCGACCTCACGAAAAACTATTAAAAACGACACTCGACGGAAACGTACACCTCAACTTAATATTAAATGAAGTACTGTATCTCGACAAACTTTTCAAGAAGTCCCAGAGAAATTCATGAAACAGTTGTGATCCTTGTAACGACTACTCGAGTCAAGCGGGGCATGTTTGATTTCACAGAAAGTTCGCATTCCACCTTCAACGCAGCTTTCAACAACACAAAGATAAAAGGAAAATTCGTAAATGAGATAGTATACGTCAAATCAGAGATAATTTATCGTCAACTTCGACTTTTCTCGTATTTTACGATACACTCGATACCGGACTTCATTTCATCATTACGTTTAAAAGTCGTTTGGCAAGAAATCCCTTCAATACCGTAATTTTGCCTGAAGATTATTCTGATACCAACCGCCTCTAAGAACAAAAGATAGATTAAATACGGTTCACTGTGGTACAATAATTAATAATTATTTTCGAATTAAGAACTGCTGCGTTTGAGGACAAAATTCGGCAAAAATTCAGTTTCCAAGGATCAATACAGTAAGTAAAACATCATCACGACGATCTCGAAAAAAATATATAAATGTGGAATACATATAAATGGGAAATAAAAAATCCGAAAGAAAAATATGAGAACATTCCATACGCCTTAAAACACTGCAGAGAAATAAATCATCACACGAACAACCGGAGAAATGTTAAAACCCTTTGTTCCCTTCGTTAAATCGAAACCTCAACAGTTCAAAAAGCAGGTGATTTGAATTGACCTCGACCGGACAGGGTAAAAAAAAACAGCAAGACCAAAAATAGCGTTGAAACAACGAAATACTTACGCTTAAAGTTTTCACGATACTCTTTTATAAAACACGCAGTAAGACTTGAACAAAAATATTTCTGCGTTAAAATAAGTAGATGCGTATTTTACTTAATCGTCTTCAAAGTTACTGCATGAAAAAAAAAATATCTCATTTCGAAAAAAAAAAGTTAAATTAACTCAACACCAAAAATACATGAAGTGTCTTTTCACAAGCAATTTTTCATCATTTTCCGGCGCTGTTCTGAGCTTGCCAAATTTAAATACGATACGAAACAAACTCGGCTGAACGTTGATAAGTCGAACCTCCCCAAGTCGCATTTTTTTGTCAAGTCCCCATCTGAACTCCCTCCAAAAATATATTAGACATTTATTGGCGTTTATCAAATATAGTTTTCGGAGGACCGTTAGACTTTAGGCGTTATTGTCGTGTGTGAGACTAATAGTAGGTTTGGTGGTTTATGTGATTGAACAGACACATAACCTCCATTTTTAGTAAAAATCAAAGATAAAAGAAACACATTCAATAACAAATAAAACAGGTAAATACATACAAAACCCACAACCTATTGGGTTTGGAGTGATAACTCAAGTGGGGCTATACTGGGGGAATTTTGAGAAAGATACGCAAGTATATGGCGTGAATAATCGCCAAAATTAAAAAAAGGGGGTGTGAAAATCCGGGAAGATTTTACTAGGAGACATTATTCACTCCTCAGGAATGAGAATAAAAATAAATGATTGGAGGAACATTGCAAAACCACCTTAGATTAGGGCAAATCACCACCAGATTAGGGCTTCACAGTAGGGAGAAAAAATAAACTGGGATAAAATAATGGAGATAAATAATAAGACTGTACGACGCACACGCACAAGGCACCACACGCGGGAACAACATTTGAGCTGAAATTCTAAGGGAAAATAGTCGCGGAATTCTGGAAGCATTACTGGGTAGAATCTCAAGGAAAGAAAAAAAAGGGGCTGGTTAGGATTAAAAAAAAGGAAGGGGTCACTAAGTCAGCAACCGCACCGAAGCAATTGGAAGGCACTATGCTCCTTTTGTGAGAGCTGCGGGTGTTTTATAAATTTTTGTGGAAATTTACTAGCAGCCAAATTTAGGTGCGCAAAAAGGAAAAACGGGGAACAAGATGGAACCATACAGAATTTACTCTTGGCGGTTTCCTCAGAAAGTTTTGGGTTCCTGCGCACAAAGTTAGGGAGGACGTGATTCTTGCACGCATCAGGTAAACAAAAAATGGAAAACTAATTTCCCGAAATGATGGGCTCCAACACTCCCCCCTGTGCAGAATGACTGCACATTCCTGATGGGAGTCCAGCATTGTCCAAGTCTTGTGTCTGATGGCCCCAACTTTCAGATCGTCTCTGCAACAAGTCTCCTTCAGCCAGGTAGAGCTTGTCCACACTGAGGGTTCTCTCCTCGCCAGACTTTGTTTTGATGATGACTCTGCGAACAGCACCATCCTTTGATGGAAAGGTTTTGATCACCACAACTGCTTCCCAGAAATTGCCTGCAAACACATTGGATGTTTTATAGTTCCTCATCAGAACCCGGTCTCCCTCCCTTAGGTTGATGAAGCAAGGGTTTTTTTGAGAGTAGCGGTTTGTTGACAGCATGGCAAGGTAATATCTGGACCATCTCCTCCAAAAATGGGTTACTGCTTGTCGGAGTTGACCCATGATTCTTGCAGCTGAGGCATTTGATGTAAATCCAAACCCTCCTTCAGTAGCAGGTCTCAGTATTTGCATAGGAGTTATAACACGCAAATCATCATCCACTGCCAGTGGACGCCGGTTCAGGATCCCTTCTGCTCTGGTGAGGTAGGTGACTAAGGCATCATACGTCAGCTTGCTCACAGTTTCTGCAGACTTTGTTAGGCTTCTCTTGATTTCACGAACCATCCGCTCCCAGGAACCACCATGATGAGGAGTGTAGGGTAGGTTGAACTCAAATTCAATTTTGTATTTCTCCTGGATGGCTTTTGTTAGATCCAAATGGAACTCCTTTGTGACAAGCTCCTTGGTAAGTCTCCTGAACTCCTTACTGCCTCCAACAAAGGTTCTTCCACAGTCACTTCTGATTGATTTTGGTTGACCACATCTGGAGATGAATCGATCAACTGCATTCAGCCATCTTGGAACTGTCAAGTCCTCAGAGACTTCAATGTGGATAGCTCTTGTTGTTAAGCAAATAAACAGCAATCCCCAGGCTTTCTTCTTCCTTTGGATCTCAAATGGGCCAAAATGGTCCATTCCAGTATACTGGAAAACGTATGTCCATCCAGCCAGTCGATTTGGATGTAGAGGTGCTTGAGGAACTGCAACTTGAAGAGGTTGTCGATTCCTACACTTCTGGCAGTGAAACACCACCCGTCGAACTGCAGAATGCGGTAGATGGTATTTTCTCAGCATAAAACTCAGTGTAGTTCTGGAACCATGATGATTTGCTTGTTCATGATACTCTTTGATGAGCAAACATGTAATAGCATGTTTTGAGGGTAAAATTACAGGGTAACGTTCTTCCCAGTTTAAGAAGTCAGCATTGGCCAGCCTTGTGACAAGTCGCAGGAAACCCCTTTTGTCCAAAATAATTTCTTTGTGATGAAGCCTTCCTGTTTTGAAAATGTTGCTTTTCAGATGTCCTTCTTTTGGTTCAGGTTGATGTTGAATAATTTCATACTCCTTTTGAAATCCTTCCTTTTGCGCATCCAACACTAATTCATCTTCCATCTCTTGTAACACTGCTGGCGTTGGGTTGCTATTTCCAGTCTTCTTGGTGTAGTATTCACGTACAGATGAAGATTCCTCAAGATCAGGGTGCACAATTGTAGCAAGGTTGTGGAAGATCTTTCTCAATTCAGGATCATCTTTCTTCTCCACAGGATTAGGTTGTTCTGGCCACTGCTTTTCATCTAGTTTCAGGAAACCTGGGCCTTCTGTCCAGAACTTGAACTGATCTGCCAGCGTTGTTGCATCAGTTCCTCTTGAAATAAGGTCAGCTGGATTGTTCCTTGTATCAACCCAAAGAATAGATGGCTCCAAGTTCTCAAATTCAACCAAAGTGTCGTGGATTTCTCCAAGTCGGTTGGCAACATATTCCTGGTAGCGAGTACGATCATTACGGATCCAGAAGTAGACCACATGACTGTCAATCCAGAATTTCAATCGTACAATCTGCATACTACTTTTGAGCTCATTTATGATTGTTCGGGCCAACCGTGTTGCAAGAACCAATCCTTGGAGCTCCCCCCGAGGTGTTGTTGGAGGCTTGTTCTTATTGATGACACGGCTTTTAGCAGCAACAAAGCTTGAATGATTTTGAGTGACAAAATATGCAACAGTGCCATAACCAAGATTACTTGCATCAGAGAAGATGTGGAGCGTCACCAATGTTTCTGATGTAATCCCAAACCATCTTGGAATAGAAAGATCTGCAACAATGGGCAACTGGTCCAACCAGAGTTTCCATTTTTCTAGAAGTTCTTTTAGAAGTGGATCTCTCCAGTCCTTAGTAGTTGACTGAATTTCTTGGAAAAGAAGTTTCCCAGCCATGAGAAATGGTCCAATGATTTGAAACAAGTCAAAGATGCTTGCGAGTTGACTCAAAACTTGAGCTCTTGATTTTGGTTCTTTATTCTGGGTTCTTGCTGCAAATCCAATAGTATCTGCTTGGCTGTCCCACTTAGTTCCCAAGGCTTTTGTGACAGGTAGAAATTGATCTTTGTCATGCCCTATTTCTCGGAATCCAGGGGCTCTTTCTTCAGCAGGAAATTGTTCAAGCACAAATTTTGAATTTGAAGCCCATTTTTCCAGCAGAAAACCTTGTTTTGCTAAGGCACTTGCAAACCTCTTTGCTTCTGTGACAAGCTTTGTTTCATCATCATTTCCCATGTACAAGTCATCCATGTAGAGATGAAGCATTGCAAGGTCCTTTAGGGCAGGATCTGTCTGTTCAGCTGCATAACGAACTGCATTATTTGCAATTGCTGGTGAACACTTTGCACCAAAGATATGACGCAAATTGATGTAAACATCTGGTTCAGCGGATGCATCCTTGTTCCAAAGAAATGCTACCATGCTTTGATCCTCTACTGGAACCAGAATTTGCGGGAACATTTCTTTAATATCAGCGCTGATGACAGTTTTGTGTACTCGGAAGCGAAGTAGCACTCCCATCAAGCTTGCAAGATTGTTGGGACCAGGGTTCAATAGGCAATTTAATGATATCCCTTGCGTTTTTGCTGCACAGTCAAGAACTCTCCTTGGACGGTTGGGTTTCTCCGGATGCGTAACAACAAAATGTGGTAGAAACCAATGAGGTTGTTGACGTAACTGCTGAGCTTCTTCTTTAGTCAGGCGCAGTATATAGTTCTTGGCTTCATCATCAGTCACTGTTTTGTTGTATAACTCCAGAATTCCTTTTCTTTGTAGAGTGACATGCAATTTTTTAAGACGCCACCTTGCAGTCTCTTCAGAGTTGGGCAAGTTACCAAAACTCCCTTTCCACAGCATCTTTGTTAAAACGCGTCCATTTTGGGTCACCGTGGAGTCTTCGATTTCCTTTTGTTCCTTTTGTTCACGGTGAGCTAGTATTGATTTTCTGCTCTCAATTCCAATGGCTTCCAAGTCATTGAAACGACGCAGTTCAGCAACCAATTGAACAGTAGCATCACTGTTTGCCTCTGGATTGACAATGGTTGAATAATTACGCACAAATTGTTGAGCGCCAAACAGTGGACCTCCTATGCTCCAACCAAGTTTTGTCTTGAAAGCAAGAACACCAGTGTCATCTGAAATCCACTTGTCTTCTGATTCAATTGGAAGGGTGTTAGCTTCCATATCTGCTCCAAGGAAGACTTTGATTTGTCTGAAGTCAACATTGTCAACATCAACAGGGTAGAATTTTGGATTGCGTGTGACAAACTCAGTCCAATTGATCACAGGTCCTGGCAGGTTGAGATTTCTTCTGGTTCTGGCTGCTGGTGATTGATACCATTCTTGACCATTGTGGCTCACTTCAATTTGAATGCTGCCTCCTGGAGGTTTACTCATTCCATCAACAGTAGATGTGTGGGCATTATCATAGTGAATGTCAAGGCCCATTTGTTCTGCTAGCCGTTCATCCATTAAGGTCCAGTTGCATCCTGGATCAATGAGAGCAGTGACATGTCTTGGCCGGCAGCTATTAGCTCCTCTTGGTCGAACAAAGACCTTGATGAGACGCAATGAGTGTGGTTTTGCCTCCACTACTTTTGAGTGCATAGTTGTAGCATCAACTTTAGAACCAAAGGTACTGCATGCTTTGACAGTTTCATTCCCATCCTGGGTCCTTTGTTGTTGTGGTTGTACTGACTCTGGTTTTGGTGACGAGGTTGCATTGGTGGAACTTGTGCATATTATTCTTGGAGTTCTAGCACCATGAAGTAGAGCATGATGTTCAAATCTGCATTGCGGTTCCACTGGACACCTTTGCTGGTCTTGAGAAATAGGACATCCCTTGTTCCTAGGATGCATGGTCAGACAACGGTAGTGCATTCCTTGGTAATTCCTCAGCTCTGCAAGACGATCATTTGGAGTAAGCCGTTTGAATTTGTAACAGTCAGCCAAAATATGCCCTTGCTTGTTGCACATGGGACAATGCTTGTTCCTGGATTGATGATAGGATTTCCCCTCAGATTGTGCTTCTTCTTCCACATTTACTGCATACGTCCTGACATTTCCACGTTTATGTGGGTTTTGTTTTTCATTTTTTTCAGAGTTAGGTAGTAAATCAAGACGACGACTGGAAGTCAGCTTCTTCTCAATCCACTGAAGCAAGTTGATGATATTTTGATCTTTGCGGTTTAGATGTTGATCCAAGAACCCTTGAGCCCAGCCTCTTGGTACTTTAGCAAGCACACAATCAAATATTTCTTCATCTTCTTCAACTTTGTCTCCAACAGAGATCAAGCAATTGATGGCTTGGTTGACAGCTAGCACAAAATCACGCTTTTCTTCATAGTTATCTCCTCTTGGCCTTGAAAGGTATCTCAAGTTGGTCTTTTGGCTTCGGATTACCATTGAGATGTCCCCAAATTCTGCATCCAGGATTTTGAAGAGGGTTTCCACTGGCTGTGGGGTCAGACCATTCACTGTTCTGACTAGTTTTTTCACCTTCTCTCCAAGCTTCTCCTTCAAATTGTTCAATTTTGATTCTTTGAGGCCACTAGGTTGATCAGCATACAGCTTGGCAGCTTTCTTCCATGCAGAATATTCCTCAATTGAACCATAGAAATTAGGTACTGCTTTCAAAGCTTCCTCATTCAGGAACCATGCTCTCATGGGGTCTTCCATTATTAATGGTGCTGTGCTTGGTTGTTCCATATTTTGTGCTCCAGCATTTGTTGTCCCCACAATGTTTGTATGGCGTGGTGAAGTTTCAGCTCCCAAATTTTTTGAAGGTGCTGCTTCAGCTTTCATCAATTCATTTGCTGCATCTCCAACAGTGCCTCTGAAGTATTGCAGAGCCAGATTTGCCGCATTCATTTCCAGGGTGGATGAGTCACTTTTTGCCTCTTCCAGTAGTTTTTCTGTATGTTCTGCAAGTTCTCCTTGTAGACTCATTAGTTGTACAACTCGTCGTTTGTTGCGAGAAGTGGGAGAAGACTTGAATGTATTCAGCTCATCATTCAGCTGGTCGTCTAGATACTCAATATACTCCTTCAAATTCTTCACAGTGGATGGAAAATGGCCATTATGGGTAATTGGTTCAGCTTTCCCAGGCAAGGTTTGTTCTTTAGATGCATTGATTTGTTCTTCAAGTTGTTCTGAGGTTTCTGGAGCCACTTGGGCTGTAGACTCAGTAGCTTTTGTAGATTCCCCAAAATTGATTGGAGATAACTCCTCAATAGTTAGGATGTTTGCCTTCCCTCGTTGTTTGTTAAGAAGGTGGCAATTGAGTTGTTGGAGTGTGAGGAAATAAGTGTCTCTCACTTTAAGCCATTCTACAATTTTCACAGCTGCTAGTTCATCCCCTTGGCTTGATTCATCTTGAAGCTTTGTCTCAAATTCTGCCAGAAGATTACGCAAATTTTGTCCACTTTTTTGGAGGGCTGCACTATCTTGAGGTGCCCAGTCTTTCTCTTGCAGGATTTGGTTGTTTGCTGCTTCAATAGTAGTAAGAGATGTGCTGATGGACAGGTTTTCAAGTTGTCCTCGTGTGCCGACCATGATGTTGATTGTCTTTTAGCACTCGTTTCTCACTCAGATTTTCAAGTTGACAGATTAATCCACAGGGACACCAACTCTGATCCGGTTCGGAGGACCAGAAAATATTGGCGTTTATCAAATATAGTTTTCGGAGGACCGTTAGACTTTAGGCGTTATTGTCGTGTGTGAGACTAATAGTAGGTTTGGTGGTTTATGTGATTGAACAGACACATAACCTCCATTTTTAGTACAAGAATTTTAGTTCACACTGAAACAAATCAAAGATAAAAGAAACACATTCAATAACAAATAAAACAGGTAAATACATACAAAACCCACAACCTATTGGGTTTGGAGTGATAACTCAAGTGGGGCTATACTGGGGGAATTTTGAGAAAGATAAACTCTTGGCGGTTTCCTCAGAAAGTTTTGGGTTCCTGCGCACAAAGTTAGGGAGGACGTGATTCTTGCACGCATCAGGTAAACAAAAAATGGAAAACTAATTTCCCGAAATGATGGGCTCCAACAGACATTCTTGACTCAAAATATTTTTTCTCTCAGACCTCCTTCAAGAAGCAGGTGATTTTCACCTGCTCGAATTTTTCTGCAGCCTTTTGGCTATTATTTTCTTGTCACATGAAAGAGAAAAATCAATAAAACAATTAATGTGTTTTGGAAGGAAGTGACAGACTAATTGGGCAAATGAACCCCTGACTTCAAGTTCAGCATGCTGTAAACTCATTCAAGAAATAATTTCTACTGCCCAGAACATCACCATTCACGTTTTCCTGCAATTCTTCCATGTTTCCCGCAAAATAAATGCTTGTTTCCCTAACCAGAAACCTCCCCCAGTCGAATTTTTTCCCCTAGTCCCTTGAAATTCGACTGTAATTAACGAAACAAAATGTAAATAAAAGAACGTAGACAGACGAAAATGACGGGAAAATATGTGGCCAAAAATATACGACAGCGAACCAATTGTTCAGCAATTGAAGCACGTGCAAAGAAAATCTCGCGAAATTGGGCTCATGAAATCAGGCGTCAAATGATGATTTCCTCTGCCTGTACTTGCTTGTTCATCCAGGCTCTTTTTTTCCCCCGACGGACACAAACAGAAAGAAAAAAATATTTGACAAAAAATACAGCATATCTAAATTTAGATGAAAATTGCCCACAATATGTCATCAGTTTATGAATCGTCAGCCAAGAGCGGAAATTGTAATCATCGCCGTTATCACTCACTTTTGCAGAAATAGGCATTTCATCGCGAGGTTCAGCTTTTCTTCTGAGACATTATGCGTAAAAAAAAATCATACCGTCCCTCAGTTCAAATGTTGAATTTCAATAAATCTTTGCCACCGAGCCCCTTTTTCCCCTCTACATTTGTACACATGCGTTTTTTTTTTTGGGTCGCACCCAAATGTTCCGACACCCGCCTGGACTCAATTCCAAGCAGAGAAAATCCGACAGAAATTCGTTTACCCAGAGAAATTGGAAAATATTTGTACAAAAAATAAAATAAAAAACAAGTTGTTTTTAAATTTTTCAACCAAGCCCTCGGTTTCGCGAGTCCCATTTCGCTTTCAGACAACAAATCATCAACCTCGGTCCGAAGCCAAGCCGGAGAAAAAACGTCGCGTGGGATTTCTTTTCAGCCACGAGTGCATTTATCTTATCGTCATTCCATTTCCCCATCACCTTAGTCAGTCAGTCAGTCAGTCGCTTTCCCCTCCTCCTCCGACAAAGAGACATAAATCATTTCACACCGAGCAATCTCGAAAAAGGCATTTCAAAACTTCAGACGCCTTCTACGACGTGACGAGCCGGAGATCAGAGAATAAATGCGTATCGGGATCTCATGACGTAGATTGGAATGTCAAGGAGTCTAAGGGGAAACGATGGAAGGAGCTCATCATAGATGGCGCATCATTCAAATATACAGTAAAAACAGTAAAATCTCGTTACAACGAACTCCTGGGGACCTGAGAAAAATCTCGGTACAGTATAATGAAATTTTTTTTGTATCGAGATAAATGATTTCCAGCACATTTTATACAGCAATTTGATAGGAAATGGCGAATACATACTTTAAAAGGCTTCTCAAACAGATAATTCCAAACCTAGCATAATTAATGAGTACTTCTGATGAAATGAAGAGAAATCCTTTGATATGAATAGTACGGTCCTTTGAATGAACAAAAATGTTTACAAAAGTATACCGCTTGTCATGAAAAATGAAAAGAAACAAAATTACACATGGTAAAAATACTGCACTTTTCTCTCAATCAAATTATTCACTCACGGCTCTTTCAAAAATAGAGGAAAATTCATCTAACATACTCTTTAATTTTTAAAAAGGCATACATTTTTAAATGGATTAGCTAAATAATTTAAATAAATATGTCCTGTTGTGTATTTTTTGGACTCCAAGTTTTCTTTGCATGAAGATTTATTTTTTATGAAGTTTTAATGCTACAACTTTTAATATCTTCAAAATTTTCTGCCATTTATTGAGTAATCCCTAAATGGGATATGCACAGAATCATGCCAAAAATTCGTTGTAATGAGAATCCAGCCTAAAATTACTTTGTTATAATGAAATTTTTATAACATTACGCCTATGGGAAACTGCGAAGACAAATAAAAAAAATGCGTCATAAAAAACATAATAACTCGATTCCTTGTAACGGAATACTACTGTATTTTAAAAATACGCATGTAAACCGTTTAAAATATTTTGAAACTTTGAAATTGAAACCCTATAACATTTTTCTTTAAAAAAAAACATATACTGTACATTACTGAAAGCGGAATCGACACGGAAAATTCCTGAAAATAATCCATTTTGAAAATCAACTCAAGGTGGTCATCAAATCCGATTGATTCTTTGATGTCGCTCTGAATTCAACTATTCCACAGAAAACCACGAGATTTTCAGAAATTCAGAATCGTGAGGCAATTCAATAAAGCCGTTATACAACGGCATACGCAGCAGGACGAATAAATTAAACTGAAAATACAATATATATCGTGGGTAGCAACATTATTCAATTAAATTAAACAAATTCGTGAACGTTAATTTCACGGAAAACGAGGTAAATCCTCAGAAGTCAGAACTTCACTCACCGGGGATCTAATAAAATTTAGAGAAGTTCGTCACAAGATAATACAGAGCGGCACAATTTTTTTATTATTGAAAAAAGTCAAATATCAAAATCAAATTTTTGACCAGACGGAGCACGAAGTTAATTTTTTCTCAATAAAAAAAACTTTGACTGAATAATATTTAATACAAGTTGCGCCTTCCAACTGATGAATACGACACGTCGGATAGAACGAAAATTCGGAAGGATTTCAGATTTGTGAACGCATATAATCAATGACAAAAAAAATGCTCCTGGTAAATTCGAATATTCCACGATGACCAAAATTGCTTTCAGCAAAAGCCTTTTCATAATACAGTTTCAGGCATAAATCGCATGTTTGCTGAATCTATCAATAATACAGTATCTGTATCACCATTAACTTTTTTCCAACCGATAGCTTTTGGATTACCGTTCAAAATGTCCAGGTGAAAATATTTTACAATAAACATAATAAATCCCAGTATTCTCACACGAAATTCAAATCATTTTAACGAAAATTGCAAAAACAACAAAAAAACAGAAAGCGATGACGATGCTAGTGAATCTCGTTACCCCAAATTTTCGTTCCCTCGAAAAAAATAAATGTACAGAACCAGCCGGAAATGTTGCTTTCTTCCAATAACTTCGAACGAGAAAACTTCGGTATTCATATCGCCCCTTGAACGAAAGTAATGCAACACAATATCAAACAATTCCTTTTCAATAAAACCAAGATTTTTTCGAAATATCCGCGCAAAAAAAAAAAGGAACACGACGGGGAATTAAAATCATATTTAAAATGAAATTCCTTTCGAAATCTCGACTACGAATCGAACAAAATATCTTCAAAATCACACATTTTCCGACAACAAATATTAATTTCTTTTAACCGTCCTCTCCATGTATTCCTCGCAATGGAAGCCAAACCCTAGTAAATTAATCTGAAAAGCAGCAGCATTAGGGATTTAAGACACAGATTGACGGATATTTTATTTCTTTCTACGATTTCCTACTTTCCTTTCGCATTTAACGGAGCGAATGTTGCGGACGGCATTTTGGCCCACTAGCTCGTGAAGTTGGGCGTTTTCCGATCACCGGGTGAAATGATTGCCCACTTAGTTCGCCCTCAACGACTGGCTGCAATTACATCCGATCCCCTCTTCTTTCCGACGAAACCCAACTGGTCAAAACACCAGGCGTTTTCATAATTTGAAAAAAATTTCGCATCAGGATTCGTCTTCTGTAAAAAAAAAACATATATACCGTATATTTGAGATTCAGAGAATTAATATATCGCGAATTTTCCTCTTCAGCAAAATATCTCCGGATCAGGGATTGCTACTCTGAGATTTGCACACTTGAAAAAAACACTCCTACATAAAGGCTCTTTAAATTCTCAAAACTAAAAGCAGATGTAACACGAATCTCGTTACAACGAATAATTGCTTATAAAGAAATGCATTTTTCAGGCCTCTCTCCAACAGCCACAATGTTAAATGAATCATCTCAAATGAGTTTTCTGAAAAATAAAAAAATTGAGATTCAGACTTTCAGAGCACGAATGCATTTCGTATTTTTCATCTTCAAAAGCTCGAACATTTCTTCATATCAGAAATGGCTATTCTGATATTTTCACATAAAAAAAAGTTCGTGAAAAAATGCATCGTCCAATTCTAAAAACTACAAATAGAATTTCGTTAAAACGAATCTCTTTATAACGAATACTCGTTTACAAAGAGGGCTGTTTTTTTTAGGCATCTCCCCAAGAACCGGAATGTGGATCATCTCAAATGAGTTTTCCAATAGCAAAAAATTTCAGGTTCAAAGAAGGATTACAAACAGAGAATGTATTTTCCATCATCAAAAGTTTGAACATCTCTTCAGATCAGCGATCGCTAATTTGAGATTTGCACAGTAAAAAAAACAGCACTTTCAATTCTCGAAACTACACGTAGAATCTCGTTGTAACGAATAACCGCTTACAACGAAGTCAATTTCCAGCTCTTTGCTTAATAGCCACAATATTAAATCAGAGTACAGTACTTCATAATCAATTTCACGTTATAACGAAGTTATTCTAATGGTTCCCATAGCTTCGTTGTACCGAGATTTTTACTGTTTATGAAAATCATGACCGTTTGCCTACAGTCTATTTTTCTCTCTCTCTCTCTCTCCATTTTATCCGGTTTCCTCAACAACGACCATCTAAACAAAATAGGATATCAAAAATATATGCAAAAATATTAAATATATCTATAACTTTTTTTTTCAATTTCGTGTAAGAGCAGTCAGTAATCGAAAAAGTTCGACTGTCCCACTTGACACGACAACCGAAGACAAAATACATCGAATCAAAAACAAGCAACAACAAAAAAGAAACTCAATACTTCATGGGGTGCGGCCATTGAGAAAAAGAGATCAATAATGAACAGCACACAGAAAACCCAGGAGATTAATTCATGCAGTGAAGGGTGTGGTTGTTCAGCAGAAGGATAAATAATGATCAATACAGCGGAATCGCACGGGGGAAATTCACGCAAAAATAATGCAGATTGGTTCTGCTAAAAAAAAAAAAAAAAAAAAGGGAAGTGAAATCCAATTACTGTAAGTGGAATTATCATACCCTCGTTCACATACAGCATTTCGCCCACGAGAGAGGTTTTCGCGATCCAAGCCCAAATCAATGCATACGCCATAAATTATCGTGGAAGACCATCAGAAAATGTCGCACCCAAAGGCTCGTTTCGATTATAAAAATAATTTGAACAATCCTCGACATTCATCAAAATCGGATCAATGTAAAATACAGTGAAGTACTGTACATGCATTTTACTCTTCTGCAAGCCTACGGGTTTTGAGGTGCATTTTCAACTCTTTCCGTCGCACTTTTCTCCAAAACGGAGAAAAGTGCGAATATTGAAAAAAAAAACCCTTGGAAATTGTAACTCACTCACGGAATTAATTCTTCGAATACAGAAAATTGTCGAAGCCAAAGGCTAATTTCGACGAGGGAAAAAAAACATTCTTCGAACTATCTTCGGACTTCACCGAAATTGAATGATCCGACTTCTACTGAACCCCCCAGTGATGAGGTGCATTTTCAACTTTTTCCGGACGGGGTAGCAACAATTTGTGGGGAAACGAAAAACCCCAAGGAAATCGTAATTCACGTCTCAGTGAAATACTGTATTCCACCCTGTAAATTTCCCGGTAAAAAAAAACCCCCTCATCCTCCTCCCAACAAGGGGAAATAGCAAGACGAGTGACAGAACTTGTGAATCAACCCTCTCTCTCTCCACCCGCACCACCCCTCAGGGGTTTCCCCCCTGCAGAGACAAACATAAATAAAAATAAAATAAACCAAAAACATTAATTCATATCACCTTGTTCCCCTCTCTGGCGTGTCGATAATCCCGGTGGTACACACTCAACAGCCTGGCTTCCTCAGCCGGGGTCGGGAATCGACTGTAGCGAGGCGGGTGGTGCTGTTGGCGCTGGTGGTGGTGCTGCTGCTGTTGCTGCTGCACCACCAGCACCTGCTGCTGCTGGTGGTACTGTTGGGAACCAGGTCGTGGCTTTTGCTGCGCACTTTCCGCAATTATTTGACTCTGATGATGCGCAGCACGACGCAGCTTCACCTGGTCTTGCTGCTGCTGCAGTTGATGATTGGGTTGACGATTGAGCATTTCGCGACGCGGACGGTTCACAACGGCGGTGGTGGTGGCCTGTGGCACTGACGGCACCGACGCCGACGTCGACAGACCGTACATCGTGGGTGTGGTGGTGGTGGTGGTGGTGGTGGGGAGGGCAATGAGGGATTCGGGTTTTCGCTCACATTCGCGATGACGGTGAACACATGCCCACTTTTTGTTGTTGTTGCTGAAACTTTTTTTTTATTTACCCCTTTTTTTCAAATTTTCTCGCGAACGAACACAAACTATTCCGAAATAAGACGGTTTCCTTTTTTCGTTTGAGCAAAATACGATATCGAAGATTTGTAAGCAGTTCACGCATACACCGATCGTTGATTCAAGATGATCTCATTTTGAATAGAGAAAAGGGTCTTTTTCTTGGTTATGTAGCCACACAAAAAAATGCAAGCGAATCTTTCCACGTTTCAGTTCGTACAAAAGTGGGCATCGAAAGTCAAAATCGAGAAAGGACTCTCAATTTCAACAAATGCAATATTTAATTTTAAAATAAATATCATTCTGCACGTAGCACTGGATTTTATAAAAATTGTTTTCTCGTTCTTTTCGCGAATATGGCAAAAAATATTCACACAAAGAGGACTAGGTTTTCAGTTCGAAAAAAAAGCGCAGAAAAAGATTTGATGGAAGAAAGAATGAATTTCCATTTCAAGGAATCTCTAAAAGTTCACGGACACAGAAGCACTGTAAATACACTGTGGGAAACTCATTTTAAACGCAGTATTGGTTTTTCTCCTGTTCATTCTTCTCCTTTGCAGAAAATTCGCCGACAATACTGAAGAGCGGGTATGAATCTTCAATTTTTCGTTTCTACGAAATACGCATGGAAACCTTTGAGAAATAAATAAACTCAAGTTACACTCCAAGAGTTCAAAAGCACACAGATCAAAAACAGTTTCTGTGTCGGATTTTCGTCTGCACGAGCTTTGGATTATTTTGCGCTTTACAACGAACGTGGAATTGAAAAAAAAGAAACCGTTCTTCTCTGATCAAAGAAAACAAACAATATCAATTCTCAACCGCAGCAAAATCCGTAGTAATTTCTTTTTTATTTTTAATGTGAGGAGTCTGAACATGTACGAGGGTTCTAACGAAAGTTCCCGGAATAGAAATGAAAATAGCGTATAATCGAGCACGAAAAAAAATATTCTTCAGGGAAAACATATTCTTTGGCACACACAAAAATCAGCCCTGCTTGACACATTTTTTTTAGTGTTTTGCAAAATTCACCGCCATATTGGCGGCTATGAGGGCGGCTATTGATGAAAATGGCGGAATTAGATTGGAAGACAAGGAGGCAACCCTTGGAATTAATGCCATTTTGATTTCAAGAATTCCGAGGGGAAAGCTGGGCTACAACAACAAATAAACTGCAGGAAGGGCGCCTCATCTTTTGAGTGGAGAGCAAAACTCTGCCAGGATGAATTTTGCAAAACATTCAAAAAAATTTTCTCGAACAAGGCTGATTTTTTGTGACGAAGAATATATTTTCTCTAAAGAATAATTTTTTCAGCTCGATTTTACACCATTTTCATTTCTATGCCGATAACTTTTGTTAGAACCCTCGTACAATGAAACATTCTTCAAAATGGATCGAATTTTAAATTGGACATCGGGATCGATTGCACTTTTGTATACACACCAAAAAATTCATTCATCTCTTCGGAAATAAGAGAAAAAAACGTGGATGAAATTTCAAGGGATATTTTTGAGCCTAACTTCAGACGTGAATCAATTCCATTTCCAGCTTCTCATTTGTTCAGTTTTCTCCACTTTTGCAAAGTCCGATGTTCCAAGTGAATTTCTCCTTCTCTTCATCACTTGAACAATTTACGATCAAGGGACATACACACACACACACACAAAAACGAGTGGGATTTCGGGGGTTTTTCTAAGGAATCCAACAGAGCCAACGAATGTCATGGTCTTTCAACGAAATACAATTCTGAAACATCTCCTTTTGTACTAGCCTTGAGTCACACTCACAACCTTCACGCACTCGGCGACAATGTCCGAGATAATTTTCTCGTTCTCAGTTGAAACGAAACACGCGTCAAGCAAACCAGGAAGAAAATAAATTCCATTTTAAGGAATCTCAAACAGCCCACACACGAAGACAATTAATTCAGAAGCATCCTCCTCTTTTTTTTTTTTTTGCACGCCACATCTGGTAGCAACCAGTTCAGGAAAGTGATCTCGTGAACAAAATATAATAATGTAGTCAATTTAAAAAAAAGTACTACAGATTAATTGGTATTGATGTTGTGATGTCACCCCCCACCTCGTATTTTCCGAACACGGAAATATCCAACGTTCGTGAGTGAGTGATAATGTCACTTATTTGCGTTCCACGTGTCTCGAAAGGCGTGGGATGAGAGGAATTCCTTCGCTGCCCTTTCTTCGTCTTCGTCTTTGATTTCTCACAGAAAATTCCTACTGACTCTGCGTTTCAATTACAGACAATATTTGCTTTCGGAGGAGAAAAGAAAGCAAGATCGAAATAAAGGCTACGTTTACTACAAGACATTTCTTTTTTTTTAATGTCTCGACGAAAGCTCGTCTTTCCAGCACAATGATATGCGACGGTTCCAACAAAAGTTCTCGGAATATAAATGAAAATGGCGTATAATCGAGCTGGAAAAAAGTTATTCTTTAGGGAAAACATTCTTTGGCACAAAAAAAAATCAGCCCTGGTTGACAAATTTTGTTGTATGTTTTGCAAAATCCACCATGGCAGAGTTTTGCTTTCCCGTCAAAAGATAAGGCGCCCTTCCTGCAGTTTTTTTTTAAGCCCAGGTTTCTCCTCAGAATTTTTTGTAAATCAACATGGCATTAATTCCAAGGGTTGCCTCCAAGTCTTCCAAGGCAAATCCGCCATTTTCATCAACAGTGAAGGCGCCACATGCTACAACAAAAACAAACAAAAAATGCAGGAAGGGCGCCTCATCTTTTGAGTGGAGAGCAAAACTCTGCCATGATAAATTTTCCAAAACATTCAAAAACTTGTCAAACAGAGCTGATTTTTTTTTGTATGCCAAAGAATATGTTTTCCGTGAAGAATACTTTTTTCATCTCGATTATACGCCATTTTCATTTATGTTACGAGAACTTTTGTTAGAACCCTCGTATTAAATCACGTAATTTTTAGAAACTCGTTTTTCTCTCTTTTTCTTCGCTCTTCAATTCAATCCGGAGTTCAATGAATAAGCGTGAGATGGCACAAGTGGCGTTTCGTGCCTAGGAACGTTTATTTCGCAAGACGCAACAACCAATTAGTCAGGTAAAAAATAAAAATTGGAGGATGTTTCAATAATAGCGTCAGAGCCTTGAAATGAACTTCTTTGGAGTTATTCTCAAGTCTTTGAGTCTGAATCCTTTGAGAAAACTATGAAATCTACGACACGATATAAACGGACTTGGATAAAGCTTCTGTTATTTTTTTTTCTCGGGGGGTTTCTTGGATGCCCAATTTCTTGATATCAAACTAGCACGAGGGAATTTTCCCATTTCGAATTGATAGAACAGACAAAAAAAAATCGGAGTTTTCACTTGAACTTTGAAACATCACTGAGAAGATTTTCGAATTATTTCGCTATTCCGTAGCGAATTTCACAAACACGAAATTGTGACAGGCGAATCTAATTTCCTTAAACTGATCCAACCCTCTGAGAATCCATTTCATCTCGAATGAGGGAAAATTGGAAAACTTCGTCAAGAAATGTTCAAAAATCAATCTTAAAAGCCAGCTTCCTTCTCTATGTATTCAACAAAGGGAAAGTACAAAACAAACAGAATTTTTGGACCTACTCTTGTCAATGGGTCCCAGCTTAATCCGAAAAAAAAAAATCCATTCCTGAATGCGTTTCATTATGCAGACTTTTCGCACTGCGAAACAGTCATTCCCTCGAGAATACATAAGAAAAACTTCAATAAGTTCCCGAAATCCCAGCGTTTTGCATAAGAAACGCATTCTTCAACAACAAAAAAAGGTACACTTACACTCCCACTCTCATTCTTCTGCCATTTTTTGTAAGAATGAGATCCAGGGTTGATATTTACAAGCACAGTAAACAGGTGTCACCACTCGAATAAAAATAAGTTTTATTCGACTCAGTGAAAATCCGACATTGTAATTTCAAGTGCCCAAGATATCGGCATAATTTGGCAAAGCGAAAATATTTTTGGAAGGGTCTTTCGTTATGAACAGACTCACTGTATGAGGAAAACTTGCCGAGTTTTTTTTTTTTTTTTTTCTTTTGAACGCTTCGAATTTCGCGATTTTTACTCCACAATAAATGCGGTACGCTAAAGCTTTTCAACGAGACCAAATAGGCCGATAAATCTCTCAAAACCCGACACTTTCGAGGTCATCCATCACTGGCTTTAAATATCCCGACAATTTTTCGCAGCTCCTTCTTTTGATGTTCGATACGCTTTTTTTATCATCAACTTCGTTATTTTTTTTTTACGCAGTACAGTGATTTCCCGAAGCGGTAATACTGTACAGTACGTCAAAAAAACTGTCACAAGAAACTGCTGGAAGGTGGATCGAAATGAAAAACCGAATGGCGGACGGTGTCATTCACGACCACAACGTTTGTTGCGGACGAACAATTCCCGGATAGGGCTCATTTTTTCCACGGGAAATTCTGCCACTGATCTGAAAGATATCCACCATCCGGCTGCCTGTACAATTTTCCACACCGACTTGCGAGGAGAAAACAAAAATCAGATACCAGAATAGAACACAAAATCCAGATCTTCGCAATTGAATTGTGAAATGATGAAAAATGGGGGTTGAGAAGTTCAAAATACTGGATCAACTCAAGAAACGCTCGGGTTTCTCTTGACGGTTCAATGAGAACAGTAAAATTACAGTAATTTCTACGAAAAACATAGTCTATCAAGGTATATAATCATACAATAAATTGACTTTAATGCGAAAATAATTTTAAAGCTTGGTTGTTCATGAGTCATGACGCAACGCTAAATCGAACGGGAAACGTGAATTTTTTTTTTATCAATTCCCAATTTAAAAGCAAATTCAAGAAATGAAAAAAGCTACTGCGTGCGAGAAAATTCGGCATTATTTGTAATCGAAATCTTCTTTCGCCAATACGAATTTTAAAATTTCCTCACGTGGAAACTTACAACATTCTTTTTCTGGAATCCCAATTTTAAAGCGAATTCGAGAAATGAAAAGAATTACTGAGAGCGAGAAAATTCAGCACAATTTTTAATCGAAACCTTCGATCACCCATACGAATTTTAAAATTTCATCGCGCGGAAACTTCAACATTTTTTTTCTCAATTCCCAATTTCAAGGCAAATCCGGGCAATGAGAAAAAGTTACTGCCGGCGAGAAAATTCGGCAAAATTCTTATTCGAAATCTTACATCAACAATGCGAATTTTAAAAATTCCTCGTGCGGAAACTTGAATATTCCCCCCCCCTAAATTCCCAATTTTAAGGCAAATTCGAGAAATGAAGAAAGTTACTGCGTAGTATAAAATTCAGCATTACTTCGTAATTGAAATTGTCGATCACCAAAACGAATTTTTAAAATTTCTTCGCGCGGAAACTTGAACATTTTTTTTTTCAATTACCTCGTAACTAAAATCGTCGATCACCAATGCGGATGTTGAGATTTCTTTGAGCAAAAAGTAATTTTAAAAATCTGTATCCACGCAAATAACCTTAGAAACGTTTGGATAAACTTTCCCTGGCCCTCGAAATTCAATTTCACACTACATAATTCCACTTCCACTAGTTACTGGATTAATCTTCTGAGCAAAAAAAAAATCATTTACGCGGCGAATTTCAAAATGGGATCATCGGAAGTCAAATCTTTTATTCAATCCCGGTTTTCACTACTTGAATCCGCCTTTTTTCTTCAACCTTCTCGACACATTCTTTTTCGACGGTTTCGCGGAAAATGCCAATCACGCATCAGAACATCATCTTGCGAGAAAGATCACGATACAAGCACGAACTCAGTAGGAGAAAATGAATCGCTTCATGCAACTGGGATCCAAAAGTTTTCGGAAACTTCGGCATAAAAACGAGAAACAAAATACCCCCTCCAGCATCGCCCTTCGACGGATTTCATTCAATTGACACTTTCAATACTGAAATAATGATCGACGGGGGGGGGGGGGGGGTTAGATTAGAAAAAAATTCTCTGGAGGGTGTGGGGGGGGGGGGGGGGGGGGGGGGGGGTGTTAGATTAGAAAAAAATTCTCTGGCTCGGTTCCAATTTCTGATAATAATAAAAAAAAATGCGACCGTTCTCAGCAAGAGACTGGGGCCGAAAAAATCAACTTCGTGTCTACGCATGAATCAACGTTAAAAGCCACAGGAATGCGGAAAGCACTGCATTCAACACGAACTCGCTTTCTTTCTAAATAAATATATATACTGTATATACAATATAATACAGTATATATATTTTTTTTGAAGCCACGATATGCTTTACCTTTTTGTTTTTTCAAACCACGATGCAACAGTGATGAATTCTCGCGTCTGAAATGGTCCCCTGACATCCGACGGATAAAAACGAAATCAAAAACCGCAACAGAAATCATTGTTACACCTGCTCCAACGGTTCACACTCGCAGCACATCTACAAAACAGGTGCTGACTGAATCGAATCGCGTTTTGATCATGAAATTTCGAAAAGCATTCAATTCAAGGGATGAAATTTAAACGTAGAAAAATAACGTAGAGTACACAATTACAGTATCTAACGCCCACCGCGAAAATATTCATAACCCTCAAAAATATTGAAGAAAAAGGCGATTCAGTGGCTCATGAATTGACCTTTACTGTATCCTGAGCTACCACGCAACGGCTCAATGAATAAATTTCATGATTAAAACTTTTCCGAACATACACACGGTGTCCATGCGTTGCGGAAAATGTGCAGATTCGTTTCAGTAGGACTTGGCATGAATTAGACTTTCATAAAACGTCAAGACATCAAATTTACACTCGTGACGGAATAACCCAGAAATAAATAAGAAATACAGACGAACTCGCTCGACAGCAGTTCTGTTCACAACGATCTTCTCTCTACAGTACTATATAACGAAATTGTTTTTGGCTCCGTAGGATTTTTTTTTTTCCTCCATGCTACACGGGTTCTCTACAACGAAGAATATTTTTTCTGGTTACTTGAATTTTGTTGTGGAGAGAGTCCACCTTTAAATAATTTCTTTCGTCTTGAATAAAGTATGTCTTCTTTACCCCGTTACTTTGGCTTGAAGCGAGCGAATTGTCTTCAACTTCATTGAACACAGCACAGTGCCCCACCCCGCCTGAGGGATTTTCGCCTTACAGACCAGCTATGCAAGCAGTTTTTCCTCCCTCCCAACAGACTTCTTTTGGTTTAAAATTGGTGTTGACAATTTCAATTTTTTATACTGTATCATGGACTTCGTCTAAACGAATTTTAGTCCAACAGACATCCGTCGCACGAATTAAGTCCGTTAGACGGGGGTTGACTGTACAACGGTAAAATCTCGTTACAACGAATTCGATTGGACTAGTACAATAGCTTCGCCGTCGCGAACAATTCGTAGTGAAGTAACTCATTCAACATTGCGGGTATTTTAGCAGTGAACCTATAGAAAACGGCTTTCTCGTAAGCTTATCATAACAAGATTCTACTGTAACTGTTTTGAACGACCATTCGAGGGGAGTCCATACAATTCACATAATTAAGCCTTTCTCTCAGCCTATCAGCCGAGTAGATTGATCAACTCCAATTCGGCATTCCGACAAAAACGCTTGTTGTAAGAAGTTTTGCAAGTATGTTGAGTGAAAAATATTCTTCATCTTGTGTTAATTTGAGTCATTGGGATGAATTGAAATAAAAGCACAGGGATTTCATACTGAAATACAGTACCCAACAGAACCCCGTAGTTGAACTTGTGTTTCATTTTTGATACAATTTTCTGACTTATTCGGTTGGTTCAAAGATCAAACAACAATATGTACAGTATTAAATCATTAACATTACGATCACGTCATGATTGCAAATTCATCACTGCGCAGTAATTTCTTGATTAGGTTCCTCCTCCATCCGGAACTGGATAAAATTACTGCTTCAAAGGATTTTTATAATTAATTTGTATCCTGTCTCAAATGATCAATTGAGATAAGCAGAGGATCACATATTTCGATAAATTTCAGTAAAACGCATTACGTTTAAAAAATTGGAAATCGTATCCCCTGACAAACGATCATTCTACAGTATTTAAAAAATAAAAATGAATAGTGGAAGCGAATGTTTTTCGTACGATAGTCCCTCCAAATTTGACACTGTTTGCAGAGCAAGCACGTGGTCCCACGTAACCCCAGAGCGGGTTCCACTTCAAATAGCCCGAGGCAAACCTTCTGGTCTTACCCGAAGAGAAAAGCAAAATCAAACAAGAATATCTCTATATTCTCGCTTCCGAATAGAACTTCATCAGTTATAACCTTCAACTTATGCAAGGCGTGGATTATAACCTTGAGCAGCAAGATTGGTGCGACGTGCGTTTCTCGATTATCTCACCACTCACATTTGAAGCAATTTATTCGGAATTCTTGCACAGTTTTCTTATATTTTCATTTGCCTAATTTTAAATTTACCCCGAAATTCGAGTCAAATGCGCAAACAGACTGTTCCTCTGTATATAGAGGTACCAATATGATGGGCAACAGATAATTTTTCAGATAAACTATAACACAAATTAAGTTTTACATGCAGATGGACTTTCTCTACAACGATTTTCTTCGCAAAACGAATTTTTCTTTTGATCCCATAGGCAGGGTTCTCCGACCATCTTATAAGGGTTCTCAACAACGAATTTTCACCAGGTCCCCTGAATTCCGTTGTATAAAGAGAGGATTATCTTTTCTTCAAATATGAAGCCTAACGCATGCAACGTAGAAAGCTTGAATCGAGTCTCAGACTAAATATCAGCATTCCAGCGATTCCGAACATTCAAGTAAATTAAGTTCAGAAGTACAGTATTTCAAAACAAACCACACAAGAACAACGATATCAAACAAAAGTTCGAGCTCCACAAGCAACGTGAAAGAACTGAGCTCTCCAGTAAAAACCGCGGCTTTGTGAAATTAAAAAAAAAATGAATATCAACCGACTTTATGGGATTTCGCGGCCGTTCTGCGACAGTCAAACGTTATCCACGTACTGCATGGAACGAAATGTTCCACCTTGGCCAAAAGCTTCAGCCAGGCGGAACAAACGAGCGCACGAACTCATCCAAACGATCAAACGGACGCGGGGGAAATAAAAAAAGAGGAATTGAAATAACGAACCTCAGTGTTGGCCGAGTTGACGGGCATGATATCCGTGTTGCATCGACGTTAGGATACACTTCCCAATGCCAGCGAGCTGGTCCGAAGCTCGCGTGATTCGCGGCCCCGGCACAAAATTCTCTTTTCAAACTCAACACAGCACAATTTCAGTAGCACAATCCAAATCTGAAAAATTTGGATGAAGAAAATACAGTTGAACCTCCAACGGACTAGCAGAACAAAAAATATAAATCAGGTCAAGGAAACGAGCATTTTTTGTTAAAGAGAAAAAAGGATTACAGGAAATTGTAATTGTTGATATTCTGGGCCTTAAATTGCTTCTTAAATAAGTTGAAAGGACGCTGAACTCGGAGGCGAGGGTTCATTTGCCCAATTAGTCTTTCCCTTCATTTCCAAACAGATAAAGTTAAATTTTTATTCCTTTTCTCTTTCCCGTTTCATCAAAATCATAGCCAATAGGCCAAAAGAAAATTCGAGTTAGGGAGGTTTATAATGCATGGTTTCCAGGGGAATTCAGACAGGGACTTTTGAAACATTCCACCAAGGGAGGTTCGCATAACTCAATTTCAACTGTAAAAGCTCCGCAGTTAAAGAAAAGTGGCTTACGGGAAATGGATTATTTGGGAACATGGGAAACGCACTCCAACCAAAAGCCCAAATGCATGCATATACAGTAGAATTAATTTATATTAAATAAACTTCTCTCATTGTTATACTTCTCTTACATCTTTTCCGGGTTTGGCACGGTCACAAAACCACTTTGAAACAAGCTTGTCACACTCGGAATAGTCAAAAGACAATTATAATTTTCAACTGAATTACCGTAATAAAGATTTAGAATACACATTAAAATTGACAACCAACCATATGCTCCAATCGCCCCTTTATCATAAATATAAGAATTCTGATTTAAAAAAAGGGTTCTTTCAGGCAAATTCAAAAAGCATGAGGACAGAAATCAATTTGAAACTCGACAGAAAGGTTCAGTGAACGAATTAATTATGGTACAGTACTGTACTGTAATTTTTTCTCGTCACACATTTTTGACTGGTGTACCTGGAAATTAGGATGGAGTACGCAATTCAAGAAGAATACCAGAAGAGTATCTTGCTCGATGATTCGACTTTCACAACTGCTCATGCCGAAATTGGGGGAGTGCACGTGGGTCATTTGATCATTACAGGAAACGATATGTGTACATAATTTTTTTCGAAATTGAAATCACACACACTTCATACTCTCTTCCCCGTCGATGGCATATCAAACTAATCGCTGAATATGACGCAAACTGCAGCTAGGCTGAAAGAACCTACGATATCAAATGGGAAGGCATTATCTTTCGCTAGATTAGCCTCGATCTTCAATACAGCTTCAAGCAGCCCAAGCTTCAATACGAACAATCCTGATACTGTACGAGTTAATCCTGAAGATTATTCCCCGTTCAAACGCATTTCCACACAGCCGCGTGAACCGTTTCCAAGATTTTTTTGAAGAGCAGTAAATGCCACGATAGCAACGAAATTCGGCACTTCAAAGAAGAGATAATAAGCAAAAACTAATGACCCGACGGAACTGATCCAAACAACTGGAAAATCTCCACCGTTCAATTCTAGAAAAAAATATGATAAACCGACCGATGATCAGTACGCGCTAACTGCTTTCCTACTTCAATTCACGCTAGCGATGTCCTTATAGTCATCATACAGAACATGATGAACAGTATCGTGATCTTGATAAAGCTTGAACGTGTTGATACATTTCTGTACACAAGCTATGCCAAATTTTCTCAGAGGTCAATTTCGTGGCGGAACTTCTCACAAATTGAATCAGCAAGGACTCGATTCATAAGTACTTAGTCTATCGCAAACTACGCCAAAAATGACAAGGTTTCCTCACAAGCGACGATCCTCACACGATGCTAGAGCGTAGAAGAGTCGCAAGAAACCGTCTTCCAGATGTTTTGCTTTTGTTCAAGATTAAGTGAACGGATTCTACATTCATTCATCGACTGTCTTGTTGAGATGTCGCTACTAAGAATAACCGAACTTGCTTTCTTGCTCACGTACAATCTTAGATCAATCGAGGATGCTTCTGAGAAAACGCGTTAAAGTCTTAATAATAATCTTACCAGTAGCATGATCTTCAGTCGAACGTTCAGACATTTTAGAAGTAATCGAAATTTTTGCTGTGCAAATCAAGCAGCGAATACTGTATCGTGTTTTGAAGACACAGTGGCTTAGTCGATTACAATTTCAAGTCCTAACGCCAGAACACGTACCAACACGCAATGGCCTTGGGAACCGGCCGGTAAAATGGCGATTCATTTATGCTCCTCGATCTGGTCGAGCCACTGCGTTCGAAGAAGTTCGGTGGAGTCGGTCGTCGGATTCGTGTCCTTTCTTCGTCTAATATTGCTGTTGTCCAGTGAAACTTTCACAGATGAATTACCGTAGCTGATTGAAATGTGCTTCTTTCCGTTAGGAGCTAGGACAAGTTGAGTTTAGAACGCATGCTCTTGGAAAGCTATTCGGTTTAACCCGGACGACGGGTCCGTAGTTTTATTTTGATCTATTACCGATTTTACACGATATGGCTGGAACGGAGGATGCGGTCATTGGTTCATACTTCATGTCATGGCTGAAAGACAAACATAGTGACCTCGTCGGCCTGTTCAAGAAGCGACTCCGAACTGTGAGTTGAGAAACGTGTAGAAATTTCAGTGGTGATAAACGAGCTTTTCGATTTAAGGAACCACTCCCCCCTGGATCTCCCACTGTCACCGAAATTTTCAAACATTGGAATGAGTAAGTAATAATTCCGATTGAGTTTTGAATCTAAGTATTGAGCGAACTTTTAACAGAACATCGGGGAAGAAACGAAAGATTTCATTTGGTTCGCCTGGTGGCAAAGCCGTGAAGAAAGCGAGAGTCGAGCCTGACAGTGAAAGCTCAGGTGAGTTCATGTCCATTTTTCATCGATCGGAGTCTTAATGTACTTCCGATTATATATATATGTATCCATGAATGTCCTATAGCGGAGGAAGCAGTTGAGAAGCCTGCGCCCAAACCTCAGTTGAACGGTTCATCGAAGAAGGTAGCGTCAGCTGCCAAGAAACCTGTCCTTAAAGCAGAGAGTTCAGAGGAGAGTTCCGAAAGCGACGAACCTTCGAAATCTGTCGCTAAGAAACCCCCGCCGTCGGCCGCCGCTCTCAAAGGTGCAGTACTGTACATTCGTGTCCCCATTCGAGAAACGTTCTTAAATTCCTGGACTTTCAGTAGGACTCACGAACGATGATGAATCCGATGAAGAAAGCGAAGAGGAGAAAGCTGTTCAGAAACCAGTCTTACAGTCAGCGAAGGTATGCATTGCTTGTACGTATATTGGTCCTAACTCATGAAATGCTTATATGCTCACAGAAACCAGCTCCAGCTGATTCCGACGATGAGTCTTCAGAGGAGGAACAACCCGTGAAGAAAGGTGAGCGGGATTGTCGAAGTATCTTGGACCGTAGTTCAGTAACGTGATGAATAGAATTACCGTTTGATGAGCATGAAAACAGAATCTACTTGGCTGCTTATTTTCGTCTGATCTTTAGTCAAGAAAATTGTTCGTTCTTCCCAAGTTTTCGAGTTCTTTTTGATAAAATTTCTCTTCTTCCTGCAGTAGTTACTTCCGCCGTTAAGAAACCCCTTCAGAAGGCGGAATCATCGGAGGAGGAGAGTGACGACGAGCCAGCTAAACCCGTGAAGAAGGGTACGAGATATTCTACACACTAAGAGCTATCGTTGAAGTGATGAATTGAATTACCGTTTGAACTTGGATGAAATCATATTTTCATTGGCTGCTGGAACGAAGTTCCTTCTGAAAAGATGAAACCGATCGGGTTCTGGTTTTGCGAGATTCCCGTCATAACCTAATTTGTTGTGTCTTTCAGTGCCGACTCCAGCAGTCAAAAAGCCAGTCAAGAAGGAATCGTCGTCAGAAGAGGAGAGTGAAGAAGAGCCAGCGAAACCTGCGAAGAAAGGTAGGAAGCGTGTTCTCCGAAATGGGACTGAGGTTTATTGATGTTCTCCTCGAATTTTCTGTTTGACCTTTTTCATTTACTCGGTAGTGGCTACTCCAGTGGTCAAGAAACCTGTCAAAAAGGAATCCTCTGACGACGAGGAAAGCGACGAAGAGCCAGCTAAACCAGTAAAAAAAGGTGACTAGTTTTTCGGGTATTTACGTAGGACAGTCATGATTTCTTTTACTTGGGATTCGGCTTATTAATTTAAGTTCTTCGTCGATAGTACCGACTCCTACTGCGAAGAAACCCGCCCAGGAAGAATCATCTGAAGAGGAGAGCGACGAAGAGCCTGCGAAACCAGTGAAAAAGAGTAAGTTACATCAGTAGGTCGTCTTCAGAGTTTGGATCACATAGCTTAATATGGCTTACGAAATTGTTAGCGGCAACACCAATGGCCAAGAAGCCTGCGCCAAAGGAAGAATCTGACGAAGAATCAAGTGAGGAGGAGGAGGACGAGCCCGTCACGAAAAAGCCTTTAACAAAGCCTGCGTCCGCGAAAAAAGCAGTTCCTATGGAAGATGACGAGGATGAGAGCGATGAAGATGAGGAGGAGGCTCCAACTCCTAAGAAGGGTGAGTGAACTTGGTGATTCCTGTTAGGAAGTACAACCATGTCGAAATTTGCTTCAAGTCTCCGTTTTTGCGTAAAACCTGAAGTATGTGTACGGCATGGAGATCGACTTGCCGTTCTCGACTTCTGTGGGGATGTACTCTTGGTTGTTTCCCTCTGTCGAGGCGGTGTACAAGTATCGCTTCAAGTCATGACACAAGATTCTTTTGCCTTCCAAAGATACTTTCATCCCAAGTTGCTGATGATGACTGCATTAACTTCTGTCTCACGATTCCAAGTTATTCGTTACCTTTCACTTCGAGGGTTTTTTTGTTTGTTCAAAGAATTTTTGCCACCCGAACATGCTCTGGTTATCTTTTTCGCACTATTTTCAAATATTTTTCCCTCCTGTTATCTTTACCACATTTCATGTCAGAATATTTTGTTTTCCTGAGGTTTGTGCATAAACTTGCCAGTATTTTCTACAGTTGCCAGTGCGAAGAAGCAGGCTGTTGCTGAAGAGGAAGAAGATGAAGAGGATGACGACGAAGAAATGGAAGAGCTTCCGAAGAAGAAAAAACAGCAACAAGAAGTGAGGGTTAACGGAAATGACAAATCGAGTTCCGGCCGCATGTCTGGGGGCTTCGGTGGGAATGGCCAGCACAGAACTAACGAGGCGAGAAAATCTGGTGGCAATGCACCGTTCCGCCGCGTGCGGCCGGAACTGGTCGAAGAGTCGCTCATAATGAACAACTGCTTCAGTGCCAAGGTGATTTTTGTGAAATTAACTCTTCTTTACTTATTATCTCTCTTTAGGAAGGAGAAGATGAGGACGGAGACGAGGAGGGAGAGGAGGCGCCGGCAAAGGCTGGTTTTGGTTGGCAGAATCGCTCCTACGACTCGTCGCCACGTGGCCGTGGTCGTGGGTTTGGCCGTGGTGGTGGTGGCGACTTCGGCTTCCGCGGTCGCGGTGGCGATAGAGGAGGTGGTGGTTGGCGCGGAGGCGGAGACCGTGGCGGCTTCCGTGGACGCGGAGGCGGTGATCGCGGAGGGTTCCGTGGTCGTGGAGGATTTGGTGACCGAGGAGGTCGTGGAGGATTTGGTGACCGTGGCGGTCGTGGAGGATTTGGTGATCGCGGTGGCCGAGGATTTGGTGACCGAGGCGGGTTCCGGGGTGGTAGGGGTGGCTTCCGCGGAGACCGGGGTGGCGGTGACGGGTTCCGCGGGCGCGGTGGAGGCAGGGGTGGATTCAACAAGAGCTTCGATGGAGGAGCCGAGTCGTCCCCTCAGAACAAGCGCAAGACCTTCGATTAGAACCTGCGTATGAGAAGAAAAATTCCTCGGAAGACAAAAAAATCATAAAAGTTGAAAAAAATCTGGTTAACGATGAAGCGATCCAAGTGCCGTCTTTGTTTTTTCTCCTTCAATATCTGCTGTTTTTTCGAAGACACAACGGATCGTCGAGAGTCGAGTGAGTTCACGACGGATGGGCTTCTCCTCTCCCTCCTCGTCCGTTGCTGATATAAAATTTATGCTTAGCAACGGAAGCTAATGACAAATTCGAATCTGAAGGAAAGATGACCAATTTTAAAATTCGTTTCCAGAGGGGAGCTACCGGGTGCTGGGGCGAAAAGGCCTTTCACGACTTGAAATACACGAAAGGAAAGAGTTTCAAGCATGAGAAGACCAAGAAGAAACGTGGAAGTTATCGCGGGGGTGAAATTTCTTTGGCCGTGAATTCCATCAAGTTCGATGATGATGATTGAGCTCGTTAGCCTCTCCTTCGTTTGCCCGACGTTCGTTGTGCTCCTTTTGCGGCAATTCGTTCGTTTTGATGGAACTTTTTTTTAAGGGTTTTCGGGCATGCTTTGCGGGACGTGAAGTGAGGAAGAAAAGCGTTTTGTTGCCGGAAACGTCCTGTCTTCATTTTCTTTCTATGTTGGGAGGTCCGATAAATGATATTAGTGACATTTGAGATTTGACAGTACATACTATGATGTAACTCTTGATTGGTCATTCGAATAAGGAAGTACAGTATTGTAAGTTGGGAAGTGTCCTTCGATAATGGAATATTCTGGTCGTATTATCGTAAAATCATCATCAGTTTCAAACCATGCATCTTTCCGAGAGCTATTGCTGCAAAATCGAAAAGTTTATAAGAACTGTTCGTGGTGAGCAATAAGTCCTGTTAATCGAGGGAGATTGTTATCATTCACTACTCTTAACCTTCATGTGTCGAGGTAGTGATGGGAAATGTCCTCCCTCGAAGTTCAAGAGAAATATGACGAGCTTCATCTCCGAACTTGTTTCCCATTGAATCCAATTCCTCTTGACCACAATACGAACAAGTTCTGTATCTGAATTCACACCAGTTGGAGCAATGGGACGAGGTAAACAAATAATGTTAGGGTATTTGGTTCATGTGCGCTAAGCGTCGATCTGAAGCAGGCGGATATATTTATTTTCGTTGTACATCGGACCTCCCTGACCGATGAGTTGTTCTTTGAAATAATATCGTTGGTTTCATTCCGCAGCGAGGTTTTAACGGCTTTCATTATTTGCTTTTCTTGCTTCTTTCAGGGAATCCGGTTAACTTGAGATGGCGCAGTCAGTGTTGGCCGCGCAATTGAGCAAACTACGAGCTCCACAGACCAGCGTTTATCGCGAGTCTACGCGGAGAGTCTCCATCCTATTCGATCACAAGCAAGCTGCATCAATCGACGGCAAGACCTGTTATGAAATCGGAGTGAATGGCTTCAACCGTCTGGTGGATGTGGACAGTGGATTCAAAGCCTTCAGCACTTCGTTGTTCTCTTCCTCCACGCAGGACTTCGTTCGATCTGTTCAGCGATCGGACATAAATTCGGAATTGGATGTTGTTATCAACGAGTTCTTGCTACGATTGAGTCCGTACTTGCTGCTCCAGCCTGCCCTTGAAGCCCTCGAATGGCTAATCTTCAAGTTAGTGCTTGAATTAAAATACAGCAGCAGAACTCCGATTTTCCGTCCTCAGAATTTTCATGCTTCGCGATTTCCGTACTGTCAGTACATTTCTTTGAGTCTTGGTCATCGATTGATTCATATTTGCTGAGGAATACTGTACTTTATTATCGCATTCGATTACCGTATCTGAAGTAAAGTATTAAATCTGAGCAGTCTCTCTTATCTACCCGGGTAATCGGAGTTCTTGTGTACAAGGGTTGCCCAATTTTCCGCAGTTCTTCGCCATAATCAGTCGGATATTCGGAAACTCCAGATTATCAGATCATTGAAAAAGGTTGCATCGATGCTGTTTCCAGTCTTCCGCGTTTTGATTTTCACCCAAAATTTCGAAATTAGGAATGATGACAGTAGAAACGGCTATCCGCGGTGAATCGCATACAGAACTTCCGTTCAACAATCGAAAGAGGGCCTCCGCTAGTTTAATTCCCAGTCATAACTTTCTCCAGCCATCGGGTTTTTTAAAATCATTCTGAAGCACACTCATGCATTGAGACTAAAATCGAGGGAAAATTAGCCTGGATTTTCGAGCCGGAAGAGGAAAGGATTTTTCTAGATCGTCAGTAGAAAATCAACATGAGAGTAGAGTCACTTGTCTTCGTCCATACGATTCCTTCCATTTGAAATTCTAAGCGGTCATATTTTCTAATTGAGGAATTCAATTACTGCGCTGTCCGTGACACACCTCGTCTTGAAATAAAGCCTTAATGACATGTAACGATATTGTGCTGTATTCCAGGTTTGAAATCCATGTGTACAATGGAGACGCGCTTCTGTCCTGTTTTCTTCCGCACCATGACACACCGTTGTTTGCCCGTGGATTGCAAGTTTTACAGCAAGTTTGCTCCGATCCCAGCCAAGATTTTCATTGGTTAAATAAATACCGTCAGAGCGGAACGCCTGTTCCGAAAGGAGATCTCTACCGGAAATGTGCTCAAAATCCTGGAATCATCGCCTTCATTGGACGCGCAGTTATTTCGACCACAAAGGTAGGGTTTGTGGGAAGTTGCCGATTACGAACGGAAGGTTCTTGAGTTTACCATGATTCGTAGGATCCAGATGAAAGATTCTTCATCGAGAAATTGTTGATCATGTACGGACCCCTTTTCAAAGTTTTCCTGGCTGTCGTCTATGCGTAGAGAATTCACAAGATGAAATTAATCCCAATCACTGTCTCGAATTTATAATTACGTGTCGCTCTTAAGCTTTTTATCAATTTAATTACTGTCGGAAGTGTGTGTGGCTAATCTTCTTTCATGTTGAGTTTTCGTCTTGTTGTTCGTATAATACGAGTTGATTTTCTGGCAGATCTTCCAGAAGAGTACGAATAACAAACTCATCGTCGGCTTGTACGTCCAATGCGTCGCTGGATCGATTGAGTCGTGCAAAAGTGTTCCACATTCGATGGTTAGTATTGCTATAACGACCGGTGATCAAATGTGATTTTCAAGATGCAGAAATATATTCGTTTGTTGCCGTTTAGGTAGTCGTTTTGCTGCCATTTATTCTGAAAGGATTGTCCAACGAGAATGAAGAATTCAGAAAGGCGGCGCACTTCGTTCTGGCTCATGTTATGCTGAAAACAAAGTTGCAGGAAAGCTTCGTTTACGATGTGTTGAACAGATACATAGACGTAAGTTCGATGGTCATTATTTGACTTCTTGGTTTTTAAAATCCTCAGCTGATTTGATTCAACACGTGTCTCCTCCCTGACGCTTGAAGCTACCTCCTGAAAAATTCGTCAAATTCATCTTCATTCAAATGGTTGGAATTAAGTTCGACGAGTTCTTTGCTGAAAGGCTCGGATGCTATGCTTGACACCTTTCCAAGCCCAGCAGGTTTTTGATTGAAGCTGGATCTGAAATCCAGATGTTCAGAGGACTGACAGAATCTATTAAACACACTCACGGAAGGATAGGGCAATTATTCTTCATGAGTTATTTGGAATTCGGTCACCATTTTTTCATGAAGGTCGGCCAGCGTATTCTAAAACATTGATACTGTATTGATCATTCGAAGTACGATTGATAGAAGATTTTTTGTAAAAGTGTTTGATCTGCGAGGAAGTACATGGTCCTGCATGTTTCAGCAAATGTTCAAAATTTCAGTTGGGAACCACTTCTAATAAAATTTCTCGAATTTTCATTTAGTGAGTCAGAGGAAAGGTAAGATCTGTGTTATTTAATTCGTAGACTAGTTATTTACGTTATCTCCAATTTAATGAAGTAATATTTTGGATAATCATTCGAGCTGATCAACTTCCAAAATGTGCGATAATATTGGTACAATGTTCATGTCTGGTAATCGTTTGATACTTTTTGAATGTTGTACAGAACTTCGTATTATCCGGGAAATTTCATCATCTCTGGAAATGCACCTGATCAAGTGCCCGTTTAGTCTGCCGTAATTCAAAAATTTTTATTTATGAGTTTGTTTTTTCTTTCCGACAGCTGATGGGAAAAGAGGTGACTGTACACGACCTTTCAATCCTCTACGTCATAAGCGCCGGTCAAAATTTGAAGTCGTTCCCTTTGGAAAGCGTGCAAAAATTGATGGCGTCCACGAAAAAGGTTTTATCTTTCGGGGATGCTTTACAAAAGGCGCAAGAAGAAGAGAATCTCCCGGTGTTGGCGATAATCAAGCCACTTCTGGACACTTTGCTGACAACTGATGGACGAAGCATTGTTGTGCGCGTCAAATCTTTGCTAGGAATGCTCGAGAGGCTGAGCAACTTCAGTCTCCACGAAGACAGTAGAAGTCTTGAAAGATTCGTTTCGTAAGTTCAGAAAAGATTTCTCGTTTACGAATTTATTTATTTGACGCTTATGAAATTCTCATTCCGCAGTTTCACCTTGTCGAGACTTGTTTGTGCGTTGGAAATTGCGCGTGAGAATGACATGGAGGATGAAATGAAAGTCCAGTTGAAGAAGTTCTGGGCATTCCTCGAGTCCGCATTCCCGGAGGAATTCAATAACGTACTCAGGAAAAAGATGTCTCAGGAAAATTCCGATATTGATGATTTATTGAAGTGCGCGGAAGGACTGGTATGTAGTTCACTTCCAAACACTGTTCCTTCACCATATATGTTTAAGGACCTGAAAAAATGCGACGAATAATTTACGGATCGTCTAATGGTTCATGCGTTTTTTTTTTTTTCGCGTGAATATTACCGGATATATACTGCTGAACCTCGATAACTCGAGCATCCCTATATCTAATTATTTTCAAGTCCCTGTCTGAATTCCCCGAGAAACAATGCATTACAAATCTTCCTAACTCGAAGGCTTTCCCCTTCGAACCTAACTCGAATTATCTGGAGGCCTTTTGGCTATTGTTTTATTGTCCCAGGAAAGAGAAAAACAATGAAAATGTCAATTGATTTGTTCTGAAAAGGAAGAGAAAAACTAACTTGGCAAAGGAACCCTTGCCTCGGAGTTCAGCATACTCTCAGTTGATTTAAAAAGTAATCTAAGGTCCAGAATATCCAGAAATGTTCGTTTCCTGAAGTCCGAACATCCCTATATCGAATTTTTTGTGCTGGTCCCTAGAAGCTCGACTCTGAGAGACGAAACGATACTTGCAAATTTTCGATTTGAGCTATTGTAGTTGTGCTAATATCATGCTGCTTCTTTCTTCGCAGGAAATCGAAAATCTGGGTAGCATCAGCACTCAGGGAACGTTGTTCTTGCGAATGAATCACCCGAGCGTCGCAATCCGTAAAAATGCCTACGCTCAGCTTGCGACCGCTATTAAGCGTTGCGATGAGGTACCCGATGAAGAAGAATTCCCCGATTTTTTGCTCGACTCGTGTGCAAAGGCAGTGGAAACTGAGCTGGAGCCTTCAACTCTTGAGCCGTTGCTTGAACTTGACCCTGGTTTGGTTGCCAGATTGATTCCCGCGGATTCCTTGTCCACTCTGGTTAAACAAGCGCTTTTCTCCTATAAGCCGAAAAGTTCGGTTTTTTTCTTGCCGGCGATGAAAGCGATGCATTTCTCGCGAGGCTATGAAATGGCGAAGGATCCGGAAATGGTCTTGCGACTCTCGGTGTTTTTCTTGCGTTGCGCTGACTTGAAGGTTCTCAAGAAGATTGCGGAGCTGGAATTCATCGCATCTTCGCCCATTTTTTCCGCCATGCCATCCAGTGAGTTCGAATGAAATTGAGAGCTAACGTTTTGTTCCCCCATAACGAAGCTGGTCTTGGGATTTTTTTCTCAGAAACAGACTTTTTCAGACAGATATATATTTTTTTTGGATTGGTAAGAAAGGACTGCGTTTATCGCTTTGGTGTTAGCTGATCGATTTTTGTTATTCCGATGGGGGAAATTGAAGCTTTTGCAATTTTATTGCGAATGATGCCCGGCTTTATGGCCTTAATTGTTTTTTAAAAAATTCTCAAACGCTCTTAATATATTGTATCACGGTATATTACCTTGAACTGTGAAAAAATGATTTTCTGGTTGACTAGGAGGCACTTGAATTAGTGCGTGACTGAGGCCACCTTCCGGACTTTTTTTCCTTAAACAATATGCGTGCTAGTCATAAATGTAGGACTGAAGTACTGTGCAGTATTGTGTTAAAATTAGCCATATCTTTATCTGATACTGTAATTACTCGATAAAAGCTTTAATGAAATTTTTTACAGTGGAAATCTATCGAAACCTTTTGAGTACCCCAGCTGAAAAGTAGGTTCTTGCATTTGCTCTCGTAAAAACGAGATGAACATGAATATTACGGCCATTTTTTAATAATCATTTGCATGAATTATACTGTATTTTACTGTAAATGCGAATGCACTTCCTTTTGTGTTTCTGTGCAATTAAAATTTTTTGGGACCCCATGAATAAAAGATTTCCCCGAATGAATGCAATGCTACGTAAAAAAAAATGGTATAAATGTACAGTATGTTCATGTTTTTTATGTGGATTTCATGATTCATTTTATTCTCTTTCATAAAAATTGAAGTAGGCCTGCAACACCAGTTCAGTGATCTTGATTTTAGCGTTTTCACGAAGTCACATTCTGAAGAAAAAAATCGTTTCTGAGTAACTTCACCTCCCAACATTTGTTTTCCAGGCAACGATAGTTCCCAGTGGACAATCGCAAAACGAGTGGCCTACTTGAAAACGGGATTTTCATCCTCCGATGGCATCTCTGCCCTCCTCGACTGCCTTGAACTAAAAAAGGATAATCAAGAGGATTCTGGATGCGTTGCAGTATTGTACCTCATTGCAGCCGGCATTTTGAATAAGAAACTGATCGGCAAGAACAATCATCTGACAAACTCTGTCATTGTCAAAATCGCCCATCAAATTTTGCTCTTCTTGATCAGAAGATCCCGGAAGGTGAGCGATTTTTTTTTCTTTTCACAGTTTTCTGCGCTCAATCAATTTGTTTGTGCGAAAATCAAGTTGAAAAGACAATAATACTAAGTAGAGACGCTTCTTTTATTTTTATTTGAATTGAACCACGAACATTTCATTTCTTCAGGGCGTGGAGATCAGCGATGAACCGGCAGAAAACGCGTTGCTTGAAGGCACTTGCGATGCTCTCCCTTGGACTGAGGTTTCCCGTATGGCCTCGGGCGTCGCGGACGGCTTACGCGCTGTCGCAACGAGCCCTGAAATCAAAGCTTTGTTGGACAGACCGACTTGGGATGCTTTTCAATCAGGCTCTGATGCTGCGGCTTTGGTGTGTGCCTGGTTGCGGCTGCTGAACTTCGTTTTTCAGATCATCTCTGTTTGTTCGAATGTTCCTGGAAGCTCGGGAGACGGGGAAGACCGTCCTTCTGCTGGGGAAGAACTCGGGGCAGCGTTATTGAAAACTGTGAGTTTTTTTTTTTTTAACTTTAGTGATCTGCGATATGAAATTGAAGTGATATTTTGAGAGAGTTTAGTTCTATTTTAAGTGTACAGTGCTTTACTCCGTTGATACACTCGAATATGTTCCCTAGGTGCGTCCATTTGCCGGAAATTTCACGGTATTGATGGAATAATTTAAATTTTGAAGCATAGAATGGCTAATGTGTCCTGGTTTTCGAACAGGCCTGATAATTCGTTCCAAATCCCTTGTACATTTTTTTTCCGTGTATTCGTAAATATGTTACTACGAAAAGTGAAACTACTGTTCTGCGATATCCCTTATCCGGAGCAAAATGAATTAGCAGTCCGAATCCATTGGGCGAAACATTTTTTTATGATAGGAGTCCATTATCGGGCACATAATACTGTATCTGTAGATGTCCTCCAAATGATCGGAAAGTTTTACCTGCAAAGAATTTCTGTTGGGAGATACTGTAAATCTTCCAGAGCATTTTAAATCGGTCAGATATATTTTCCTCTAGTTTAATCCACTTTTCGAGCTCATGGATCCAATATTGATGAACTATTTCCATAAGCTTCCTTCCAGGTAAAAATTTATTTTTTATGTTTTTTGAGGTACTGTACTTGTCGGTTCACATCTGGGATGGAACCGTGATTTTCAAAAAATTGCTGAAGCCTTCAGGGCAATAATTGACGATCATGATTCGCATTTGTCTTAGAGGACAGCAGTAGCTTTTTCGATACTTCAGAATACACCATCAGATGCCTGTTCGTTCTTTCAACTTTGAAAGCAAGGGTAATGATTGAAATTTTATGAGAATCGTTTCATTCGTTTTTCTTTCAAGGTTGGAGCTCGTCCCGTGTGGAATTTGAAAGCGATACTCGTTGCCTTGCGTCCTCGGTCATGGAATCAGTTCACACCTTCAGTGAAGTTGAAGCTTCGACTTTGCGCATTGCTTCCTCTGATGATGAAGACGTGCCGTTTTTCTGCCGAGGAAGAAGAAACTCGGTCGAATTTTCTTTGCTGTATGGCCGTTTCTCTTATTGCTGACCCACGTCGTTCGCTGCGAATAGCTGGGATAGAATGCGTCGAAGAAATATTGCAGAAGCACGCGAAAAAAGGCGGCAAGAAGGGAGTCAAGGACTGTAAAGTGACGGATCCCGGTTGGGTGTTTTTGCTCAATGGCGTGCTGCACTTGAAGCACGAAATCATTTCCAGCGTCGAGTAAGTTGAACCTTTTTTGCCGTAAGGGTCGAAGTACGAAAGGTGCTGTGGAAGGTTTTGTCAGTGCAGTACTGTACTGTACTGTACTGTACTACGTCTTAGAATGAAATTCTTGAGGTTCCTAAGTATCTGTGACAGAAGTCGCTCAACTCTTGAAACCACTATTGGATCAATAACAAGACTAAAAATGAGGCTTTTTTCACGGTCGAAGATTTTTCCATCTGGAGGCAATTCAACTACAGTAATTGAAATTTTAAGACAATTTTTTCATTCAGCATCATTTACAAGAATATTTCGAAGATCAAGCATTTTTGGTCGTTGAAACAGAATGATCGGTTCTTAGAATTAATCCTTCAATTATTGTATACTGAAGTACTGTATACTGTGTTCTGCATAAATTATACTGAATGTAAATCCAATGCACGGAACACACAAATTTTACTGTTGAAACTCATTCATCAACAGTAAAAAGTTAGAATTTTCATGACAGTCTTCTTTTAATTTATACCAGGGGGAAAACAAATGGAGCTATTCCGAAAATTAAGAAATACTTTATATCATTGAAGATTACGTCCATCTCCGTCTATTCAGAAAAGAATTGCAGACTAATGATTGTTGGGAATCGTGTTTTCCTCACCAAAACTTCCTTCATTCATGTCCAGATACGTGCCGCGAATTTTGCCGCATGCCATCAAAACAGCAGATGCCAATTTTATGGGTCGGCGATCGTTCAAAACAGCTGATACGTCCTCGGAGAAGCTCATTGCATTGATTTGTCAAGTGGTGCAGCAGCGTGACGCCAGATTTTACGTGCGAACAGCTGCTGTTCGCTTTCTGGAAGATTTAACTCCCGTGGTACGTATTTTTAGTACGTCTGCTGGCCGTAGGATTAGGAATTTCGTGAGGATGATGTTGTGAATTGAAAAATATCTTACGGGGATATGCAGTCTAACCTCTTCGAGTCGAATTTCAAGACGCCAGCCACAAAAAAAAAAAAAATCGAGTTGGGGCGTTTTGTTTTTGCGTTAAAAATAGTAAAATTGCAGGAAATCGTAAATGGTGATATTCTGGGCCTTTGAATTGCTTCTCGAATGGGTTGACAGGATTCTGAACTCCTAGGAAAGGATTTATTTGCTCAATTAGTCCTTCACTTCATTTCAAAACAATTAACGTTACTTTTTCATTGATCTTGCCTTTCCTGTGTT
>CAJPEX010000691.1:0-86063 GCA_905338405.1 Notodromas monacha
TTCGAATTCAAATGAATTTGCGTAAAAATCACGTGTCCTGAATTTGGATTCAGAAGGAAAAATCATTGTAGAATTTTTATTTGTTGGAAGACAATTGAAACGTCACCTTGATTCTCAATTTTGCATGAAAATGTGGCTGTCAGTCTCATTTTTATGAGTGAATAACAGCTTTTTGATATTTTTGATTGTGTTGAGCCTTATTGCCTCCCACAATATATTCTTTAATTTTTGAAATTCTTCACATGGCACGCTTCAAGAATTTTGAGGAAAAGGTCCAATGAATCTGAAATGAATGAACCTTGACAGACAGCTTCACTATTGTATGATTGATCCATCTATTGATCCATTGAAATGCATTTTTAGGGGTTCCGGAACCCATCAGGTATTTTATACTGCTGAGAATTATTCAGTTAATGTCCATTTTGGATACAAATCTTTTCTTTTCGCCGTGGGAAAACTGAAGTACAGCGATCGAAATAACACATCCGGTATATTCTTAAGTTATTCGAATTTTCCAGAAAAATTTTGGGAGAGAACTTCGTGCATGAGTGTAAGAACAGAGCTCCGTTTTAGTTCGGTTGGAACGCAGGACCAGTTAGCTGGGGCTAGAAAAAGCGGGGGTGCTTAAAGAGCCCCACATTAATCGTGCTTCACGTCATTAATGTGTGAGGAAAGTACGGCGCTCTAGAATTAAGGTGACTGTGAGAATCCAAAAAGAAAATCCGAGCGTATAGGAAAATACAAGACGAAAAGAAGAAAAGCAATCAGACATGGCTTTTGTGGGCCACGCATTTGGTGTCTCACTTATTGGCGTCTAGGAAAATAAAACCATTCGAATAGTTCTTTTTCAATTTTGAACGTTATTGATTCAGTATATAGAATAGACACCCGGACCAATCAAGCTGATTTTATCTCACTTTTTTATTCATTATTTTTTTGGCGGGAAAACTTTATGGCGAGTTTCAAAATTGTGCCAGTGTTATTAAATCCAGACTCACTTTTCCATTGTGAAACTTTAATTGCGATCAAAGTGTTTCCAGCGAATTCATGCTATGAAAATGGGAAAACTTATGTGTACAAAGATAAAAATGGAGAGATGTGATTTTACTCTTTTGCAGGAAAGTATTTTTAGCACCTTTACTTTTCATCTCGTATATACAGAATATTAAAAAACGGAGGAAATACCGAAGGCATTTTTGTTTATACATCCTCAAAGGGAATTTTTTGAATGATTAAATATTAACTGCAGGGCTTTCATAGAAAATTTTTAAAATTTTTATTCAGCATATCAAGGGAAACGCATTCATGCATAAATGCATTTTGGCAAACGGCAATTTGATGACTTCTGTATTATGCGAATTTCATCTAAAATCTGCTAAATCACAGTCTTCTGAGCTCTTTTATGAACCTGCACTGCAATTTTCTGTCCAATATTCTCTTCGGATGATGATTATTCAGAATTATAAAAGAAACACGTTTATTTTCCTGGCGCAATTATACAATATATTTCACCATTTCCTCTATAAATCCAATCTGGTTTCAAAATAAACTCATTTAAATTTTTGGGTTTTCAGAAAGAGAGTTTTTCTTGTAGAAAAAAATCTGCTGCTATACGCAGAATCACGAAAAATTTGAATTTAGATCTCCAGATATTGTTCCCTATATTTTCGACCGTTTTACAAACAAGACCTGCCATCTAGTGTCCAGCGAGCACAACATAGGCGTTTGGATAGACCTGTAATTTTCATCTGCTGTGGTGGTCTTGATTATTTCATCAATTGCTGAATTTGAAAATGTAAAAATTCAAATACGAAACTGAAGATTACCAGTGAATCTTATAGTCATCAATCTGCCCATAGAAAATTAAAATTCACCAAATAATTTGCTGTCAAATATTCATTATTAAAGCCCGTTTTTCTCGGAGGAAAAAGGCAATGAATACCACCCAAACCCAACTAAACAACGGACACCTGGTCGATGATCAAAAAATCACAAGAGATAATTGAACACTGTACACCTGAGAGTCTCGCAGAAAATTGAGTGTCGTACACTTTACTTTTTATAATTTTCGTTTCGAATTCTGGGTGTATTTTAAATTATTCATAAAGTTAAATGATTTTTGACTTGGAACGGAAGAAAGGAATGGAGTGCGGAAAATTTATTCACCTGCTGTTGGTTGTTAAAAAACCAGTTGAGTCTCGTGTCGAAAGGTCATTTAATCAATATTCATAATGATGTGGTAATATACTAATCTTCTGCTGACGCCGGAAGTCGGGAAATTAGTGGTCCTTTATACATTCATTTCACCCCACACTCTTTGGATCATTAGAAATTTTAGTGCAGTCATATGAGCTTTTTAAAAAAAAAGATTCTGCATAAAATAATTCATTGAAAAAAACCCTAATCCACTTGAATAATAATCCTCGCAAATATTAATTTTCCGGTCAATTTAGAAACCCTTTTTCGGTCGAGATAAATTTCAGGTTTACAAAGGCAATTTTTTCTTCATCCCTGATGGTCCAGATTTTACGCAAAATTGAACAGTTATATTTGTTCGAAATAATAATTTCCTTTCTTCTCTCCATCGTCATGGAATCTAAAAAAAGGAACTATCGTTTGATGGAAATGGAAAGCTTTAATCGAGAAGCTTCTTTTCCGTCGTAAACAGTTATAGTCGCAGGTTTTGTCAGGTTTTTATTTTCACGAATAAAAAATGAATCTTCAGCCACTTCCGATTGCAGTTGAATGATATTTTAAGAGTGGCACGAGTAAATAGTATCATCGGGAGGCGGGAAATATCAACTTTAGTGGGCGTTTATAATCAAAAGAAGCTAGAAAATTCAGCCATATTTTAAATTTTATAGAAGGTCTGAATGTTTTCACAGTACTGTACCAGATCAGCCAGAGTAAAATATTTACAATCCTCAGGTCCGTTCGCATTCCTCGTAATCAAGCCAGAAGGGCGTGGACATTTTTCCCGCAATATTGAGACTTTTATGCAATGAAATTTTTTATGAATAATTTTTTATGCTCTCTCATCTTTCTCCAAATATTGTGTGTATTGCAAAAAGAAGAGAAAAACGTGGGTTTCCATAATATTTTCGTTGGTTCCATCAGCATTCCGCATCGTACCGCTGATGAGGCATAAAAAAATCGCGTTAAAATAACCAAAGTCTCCGTAATGCTGATGGATTCGGTGCACATGAAGCAAGGTCATTTTTTCCCTATTTAAAAGCTGGAAGAGAAAAGTGCCAGTTCAAGTCAATTTTATGTGAGGTAATACCGGACGATTTCATGGCTCACTAAAACCAACCATAAAATAAGAAACGCTCAGGAAACGCCGCGAGCTTTTAAAATGTCTGCGCAAGATATTTCAATTAATCAAAATTCGGGCAGTCGACGAAAATGAATCACTGCCATGTCAACTAAAAAAAACTTATCATGGGAATGAAAATCGGAAACGAATATCAAGCTCACGGTGAAATTTCCACACCTTGAGTCCAACATCGTCAATTTATTTCCCACCTGGAAAACTTACTCTCACGGTTTCGCCTCAATGCAACTATAGACATAAGTTCTTTCTTAAAGTCTCGGAAAAAAGAAGGAAAATACAGAAGCATAAATTATAAAATAAAACCATGATTGCAGTTCGAGTCTCTCATCCAAGTCCATAAGTTCAGCCTTGGAAATATTTTTAGTGCAGTGACATTGGAGGCGTGATTATGCGACAATGTTCCTTGTGGAACCGCAATAAATTTTGTTTTCGGTTTAATGTTCAATCTTTTTTTTGCGTTTTTATATGTATTACAGAACATAGGAATATTTAAATTTCCTCGAGATGCAAACACCGAACTATCGTATGGGAAACAGCTGACATTTTTACCTGAAAAATCAAAAAGCAGAAACTCTGTTTCCACACAAAAAAAAAGTATTGGCAGACTCTTAATGAAAATCTCAACTTATAAATTCCGTTCCTTTTTTATGTATGTCTAAAATTTAGGCTCTCATATTTTCAGCCGTAATTCTGAAATCCCGTTCGACATTTGTAGGGATCCTTGAATTTTTAAAAATGTTAACGATGATGGCGCAAAAATAATTTTTCGTCGTTGTATTGATATTTTCCTCATCTGCTTCAACGTATTCGAGGTTACTTTCTTTTAGAGAAATTGATCAATTGGAATAACTAGCATTGGGAAAATCGGGATAATCTTCAGAAATTTTCTTGGCTTTTTAAGAGGAAAAAAAATCAGTTAGCAAATACAGTAATGCTAATATGAAAGGTTTGAATTTATAAATTTTGCAATCCAATACCAAAATTAAACATTTTTTAAGACGTAGAAAACCATACAGTATACAGTATTTTTTTTTCTTGCTGGTGCCGTCATCAACAAATTTTTATCTCCGGTATCAAAACTCTAAGCATATCGTCTCTCGATCCAAGCAAAAAATTTTCCCTGCGGTTTCGGCTGACCAGCCGGGGAAACCAAGTACCGAAAAAATAATACGATCAATTTCCTGTACCTGCACTCATCAAGTACTAAACCACGTGGCGCATCGATACACGGAGGAAGTTACGAAATCGATACGAGCGGCCAGCAGAAAATTTTTGTAATTGATGAAGAAAATTAGATAGTAATTACAAATTATCCGCCCCCCACCCCCCCCCCCCCAAATGCATAAATGACACTCGGGAAAATTACCGTGATTGAATCTCGGCTGCGTGTGGAAGGATGGACGGATATTTAAAATTCCCGACTGAGGATAAAAATTCTAAAAAAAAAAAAAAATGTGAGGAATTTACCTGAGAGGTGTTTATAGGTGTTTATATTTTCTTTTAGGGGTATAGAAAATGAATTCAACTGAATTCGGCAATCAATTTACCGCTCATTCAAGGCAATCGATTCCCATTCAAAAGAGTGTGTGTGTGTGCTGTGTGTGTACCGCCATGGTTGAACGACGCAGTCAAACGGGTGTTGAGAAATGCCCGGATGACGCGAGGTCGGAAATCAAGGAAGGAGGAAATGAACCCAGTTGATACGAAGCCTATCATTCTGCTATTTCCATCGACACACTGGCCCAGAGTTACGCAACAGATGGACTTTCGCTCCTCTTTTTTTTTCTTCTTTCTTAATTCTGTCTCTCTCATTCATTCATTCTTTCTTTCTCATCTGTGCCTGCTGCTGTCTGCCTTTTGTTCTCATCTCTTATGTTTTCAGGATTACTCTGGACACCAGGTGATTTTGTTTCTGATCCTTCTAGATTTTCTTTCTACTTTTTGGGATTTTTTTTTTTCATGTGTGGAAGAGCTTAAAGTCCGTGACCAAGCGACTCAGAAAGTGAGCGGGCGATGCTTGCCAAGATGACCAGCACTGATCAGAATGGGCATCCAAGTAGTTTTCTCAAAAATTATGAGTCTAGCATGATTAGAATTGAATCAACTGATGAGGACCGCTTCAGAATATTGACAAATTTGGATAATGAAATATTTGGACCTTGCTAACGCGACCCTCTGTAAGAGTCCAAAAAATTCCTGCGCAATGTCAAATTTTTGTCAAGTCCGAGGATAAATTTAATTAAATAGTTGGAACTTGGTCAAATTACCCTGACAAGGTGAAAAGGATCTTGTGCAATATCAATTTTTTTTTAGCATCCTTGTACCGATTTAATTAAATAATTGGACCTCGGTCAAATGACCCTCAATTGGTCAAAAAGATCCTGTGAAATGTGAGATTTTTGTCAAGTCCCGATCTTGATTTACATAATAGGTGGACCTTGTTGAATGGTGAATTGACAACGGTTTTCGTAAAAAGTTTGAAAATGATTCTAACACTTCAATCAGCCACTATGCAACCAGGTACCTCTTCAAGGGGGCCCTTTAAATTTTGGTTCAATATCCACAAAGTATTCAGAAGAAAGAGAATGCCATGCCTTGCGGAAAGAAAAATTCATCTACGAGTATCAAGATTAGAACACACAAGCCCACAAACATCCCAACAAACAGTGGGAGCACAAAAGATTATTCCTCTGTGAACCACTGGCTCAGAATGACAAAATTCTGTGCATTGGGAGCCCAAGCCCCAACTTTTTTCCTTCTCCGCTTTTGCCTTGCCACTGGTTTGCCTCAAAGTGGCAAACTGGTTGAGCAGCAGGGATTTCCTACTGCACAAATACTGCCAAATATGCATCTCTGATGTCACAGCTATTGCGGACAAATGTCTTCAATATAAGTTAGTTTTGACTATTTGATTGTTGGACAATAAAACTAGTTAGTCAGTCCAGGACAGGACCGGGATTCCGCTTTGGAATTCCTAGTTTAATGGATAAAGTGTATTTCACACAAGTGTAATGAATAACAGCTCAAACAAGCTTGGGCTTGTAGGAATAATGTGGGATAACTTGGAATAACTCAGATAAACTGAACTGATCTAATGAGAATATGAAAAGGAAGCAGCTTATATACTATCAATAATATTTAACCTTTAACAGGTTTTACTTTACAATCAGAATAGAAGAAGTTCTTGTTGAAGATGCTGCAGTGCCAGGATGTTCCTGGCACTGCAATTTTGAGGAGGGGGGAATATTTCCTTTAATTCTAAGAAACAAGTATTTTATCATAATTTGGCGTGTATGCCCAACAACAGCAGTGCACAATGCAATCATCCTTTGGTCACCTGGCACCAGACCTTGGTAACATGACCCCCTCAAGGTCAAAAAGATCCTGTGCAATATTACATTTTTGTGTATAGTCCCTGTCTAGATTTCTTTAAGAAGAATGTTAGTACAGTGGGCCCCCATCTTACGTCATCAATCCGTTCCAGGATGGATGTCATAACATGGGGCCGTCGTAAGTTGAAACCCTATTTCCCTTAGGGTTACATTATAAAAAAAGTAATTCGTTCCAGAAAAAATTTTTTTAAACCAAAATTACCTTTATATGTCAACTGTATGTCAGAAATTGCATTAATAGACACAAGACATGTTTGAGAGCCTGTAAAAAAAAGTGATGGGGGTAGGTTAGTGAAATAGGGTGGGAGGAGAATGATTTTCACAATTTTGAGCACTTTTCACAACTTTTTTTCTCATCTTCTTTACACCTTTTTCACACTGTTCAAGTAAAAGTGACAACTCTCAGTCTGTTCGAATAAAGGTCGACGAGGTGTCTTGGACTGAGTTAGAAAACGACGAACCTTTTACGACTTTGGACCTTCTTTAACAGGTTGGTAGTCTGCCTCTGTCTCTTTTTGAGGAGCTGCCTGAAGTGCCTCATGGCAGTCTCACTGTAGATGTCCCCAGCTCTGTTTACCTCAGCTTGTTTAGGGTGATTTGTGTTGACAAATTCTTGAAGCTCCTCCCAATTCTTTAAAAACTTCTTGATGACAGTTGTTGGGATGGGTTGTCTGCCTTCCTCCTCCTCTTCATCTGTAGATGAAAGATCCTGCTTTGCTTCATCAGCATCTTGATCCAGCAATAACTGCAGCTCTTCAGTGGTGAGTTCCTCACACTGTTCTTGAATGAGATCTTCTATGTCTTCCTCTTGGACCTCCATGTGAATCTGGCTGGCTATGTTGACAATTTCTTCCACCACATCATGGTCATGATGTGCCTCTTCTTTACACCACTCTGGAATCAGTCTCTTCCATGCTGCATTCAAGGTCCTCTGAGTGACCTGCTCCCAAGAATCTGGCTGGCTATGTTGACAATTTCTTCCACCACATCATGGTCATGATGTGCCTCTCCTTTACACCACTCTGGAATCAGTCTCTTCCATGCTGCATTCAAGGTCCTCTGAGTGACCTGCTCCCAAGATGTGCCAATGAGTCTGATTGCTTCTAGGATGTCAAATTTATCCTTCCAAAACTTGCGGATTGTGTCAACCTCTGCTGAAAACTGGGTGACTTGAAAGATCTTTTGGAAGAGGTTCTTGGTGTAAATTTTTTTGAAGTTGGCAATGACTTCCTGGTCCATAGGCTGCAAGAGAGAGGTTGTGTTGGGTGGCATGTACAAAATCTTGATCCAGTCAAACTCTTCCTCCAGGTCTTCCTCCAGGTCCTGAGGGTGACCAGGGGCATTGTCCAAAAGCAGTAAGCATTTCAAAGGCAGATTTGCATTTTCCAGATAGGTCTTAACACTTGGGCCAAAGGATTCACTGATCCATTCCCTGAACAAATGTTTGTTCATCCAGGCTTTCCTATTAGATTTCCACATGACAGGTAGCCTGGACTTCATGACATTGTTCTTCTTGAAGCACCTTGGATTCTCAGAGTGGTAGATGAGTAAGGGCTTCACTTTGCAGTCTCCACTTGCATTTGCTGCAAACAGAAGAGTGAGCCTGTCCTTCATGGGTTTATGTCCAGGTGCAGCCTTCTCTTCTTTGCTGATGAAAGTCCTTGAGGGCATCTTCTTCCAAAAAAGTCCAGTTTCATCAGCATTGAAAACCTGTTGGGTATGTAACAAAGGAAATTGTTATTACACACTCTGCAAAATTCTCTGCAAACTTATCACCTGTTGGGCTAGGTAATCTCCATTCACAAAGTCTTGAAACTTGACTGCAAACTTCTCAGCTGCTTCTTTGTCAGCACTGGCTGCTTCACCATGCATGAGAACACTGTGGATCCCAACCCTTTTCTTGAACCTGTGGAACCAACCCTTGCTTGCCTTGAACTCTTCCACCTGCCTCAATGGTTCTTCAGAACATGCTCCATGAGCCTCCTCAGCATTTTTCTGGAGGTCTTCAAAAATGACCCTGGCCTTCTCCATGATGATGCCTGTAGGGGTGATGTCCCCTTTCAAGTGCCTGTCATTGATCCAGATTGCCAGAAGTTTCTCCATTTCTTCATTGATGGAAGCCCTCCTATTTGCACTGACACAGGCAACTCCCTTAGCAGCACTGGAGGCCATAATTTTTTCTTTTTGGGCCAGGATGGTGCTAATGGTGGAGTGCCTGACACCATATTCTCGTGCAAGATCACTGACCCTGCATCCAGCTTCATTTTTTTGGATGATTTCTTTTTTCACTTGGATACTTATAACTTTTCGAACTTTCTTAGGTGCCATCTCAATAGATGGAGGGCTTGGTTCACACACTTGCAATTTGAAATGCCTGGAATAAACATTTAGTTGAGTTTTAAAATTTTAAGAATGGATAATTTTCTGGAAAATTATTAAATTCCTCCTAAACAAAATTATTCAGCTATAATGAAATGCACAGGGCAGTGCAGAACACACAAAATTCAGAATCCCTCCTAAACACAATTTTCAGCAATAATGAAATGAACAGTACAACACACAAAATGTAAAAAAAAATGCTTGAAACACAGCAATTTCGAAAATTAAGGACCACCATCTCACACTGATAACAGTTTAATCTGGCTAGCAATGAACCTTGGCAAAAAAAACTCACTTCCTCCCAGGAAAACCGTTGGTGCATGCATGGCGCCAAAAAAAACCGGTTAGTGGGAGGAAGCTGAAGAGCCTCAGAAGCTGTCATATCATGAAACCCCGACGTAAGTTGGGGGTTTTTTTATTAAAAAAAAGCATCGTAACTTGAAACTGACGTAACATGGGCCCATCGTAAGTCGGGGGCCCACTGTATAGGCCATTTATAAAATCACCAACTTCAAAAATGTCGCTGGTATCATTGTAACTTCAAAATATTGAAATTTTGAATACAATTTGCTTCCTTTAAAAATTTTTGGAAATTGAGCTGTTAGTCACTTCAGCAATGTTCAGAAATAAAACTGAAACTGCTGGCATTTTGAAATAAAGTGAGAGAGAGAGAGGAGCTTTTTGCCAAAGGATTTCATCAGTAAAAGTCAGAGCAGAATTTTTCTGGTGGATAATTTGCGATTTTGGGCGGTCGTTTTTTCTAGTCAAGTGGACTTGCGCTTTTTTCCCGTTTGGATATGTTCTCTTATTTAATTCTGACTGCGAGGATTGCAGGTACCTAGATTTTGGAAATCAATTGAATTTTCGAGAAATCAAAAGCATTCCCACAATTTTATCAACTCCATCCATTTCTGCCATCACGTTTTGGTTAGCAAAACTCTACATGATTTGTATTACTGTAGTTGATAATTGATATACACGAATTTCTGGGGATATCAATTCTGTGTATAAATGAGAGTAACACATTATTTCATATTCAGTTGAACCAAGATGAATACCTTGCTATACCCAGCAAATAATTTGTTACAGTTATTGCTGCGCATAACAGTTATGCATTCAAAATGCGTTTGTTATGCATAACTGTTATGCCCAGCTTCTTCTGAAACATCTTCCTTTTTTTCCTGTGTTGCTGTACTGAAAGGTTCTTCTGAAATGCATTCAGAATGCATTTTTAATGCATTCTGTAGTTACGCGCCTTTACTTCAAACATTTTTGATGAAATTTTCTTGAGTGTAGCTAGCTAGCTGCTACACTCAAGAATTTCAATTCTTTCAGATTTTCCTGGGTGTAGCATGGAGCATTTTAAAACGCTCTGTGTTACAACCAGGGAAAATCAGAAATGAACAGATTTTAGCATTGTTACAGACAGGCATTTTAAAACGCCTGCCTGTTACAACCTAGGAAAATCTGTAATTAAAAGTCTTCAAAAAAAATTTTATTTTGAGGTTTTCTATAACTGCAACAACAAACTGATGCAACAAACCTAGAAAACCTGAGAAATTGTGTTTTTTGAATCAGTTTGTCCAAGCATGGATCTATTAGTTTGTTGTGGAGCGGATCTGGTAGTCCGGATCCTCGGTATTATAAAATACCAAAGTTCTGTGATTGGCTGCAGTATCATTAGCACGGCCAATCACAGCTTTGCAGCGTAGATCCGGGAGTCCGGATTCCTCCTAAACAAAATTATTCAGCTATAATGAAATGCACAGGGCAGTGCAGAACACACAAAATTCAGAATCCCTCCTAAACACAATTTTCAGCAATAATGAAATGAACAGTACAACACACAAGATGTAAAAAAAATGCTTGAAACACAGCAATTTCGAAAATTAAGGACCACCATCTCACACTGATAACAGTTTAATCTGGCTAGCAATGAACCTTGGCAAAAAAAAAACTCACTTCCTCCCAGGAAAACCGTTGGTGCATGCATGGCGCCAAAAAAACCGGTTAGTGGGAGGAAGCTGAAGAGCCTCAGAAGCTGTCGTATCATGAAACCCCGACGTAAGTCGGGGGTTTTTTTATTAAAAAAAAGTGTCGTAACTTGAAACTGACGTAACATGGGCCCGTCGTAAGTCGGGGGCCCACTGTATATGTAACATAGACCTTTCTAACTTGAGACTTGTCCTATCAAACCTCTGTAACTCAAGGTATGAGAACACTTGGGGCTTTGCTTAGGCTTTTATGCAGCTGCAACAAATAAATTGAAATCAAATATGTTTTTGTTAAAGAAACGCATTGATCAGCCTGGGACTGGCTGGACTCCTTTCTGAGAGTAACTAAAAATTTTAAGTATTATTTTTTCCAAATTAGTTCAACAAACATCATGAAAATTTCCAGAGCCTCCCTGCTTGCCACTTTCCCTCATGATGATCCAATTCCAAGAATTGGGAAGTTTTGTACAGTACTGTATTTGAGAACATGTGACACTTTTTTTTAGAAAAAAAATATGTGATAGGAGTCCTCTGGTAGAATTTTTAAAACAAAGAAGAGGATCACCCTCTCTTTCAATTCCCCACTGCAATTCATCAGTAAGACCTGTGTGCCTAAATTATGTTAGATTAATTGAACAAATTCTTGATATCAAATTCCAAAGTGAGTTTTATGAAATCTAAAAAGATTTAAAAATATTTTGACATAGCTAGGAACAAATGTTGAAGGATTTCACTCAAATACATGTTCTCAGCTGCAAACCATCTGATCATCCCTGAAATATTTACTTAATTACTGCACTGCGAAAATCTGCTTTATTTTGTTTTTTGCCCATCAGCAACTTGACTACGCAAAATCAGGGAAAGAACTAGAAACAAAATAGCTGTTTGAGTACTGTTTAGCAGGCTATAAAAACTGATGAATTGTACTACACGCGGCTTTATTGCTACCTTTGTGGCAATCTCATTGAGCTTTGCCAGTTTATGGCAACAGTAACAAAGCTTTAAAAAAAATCTGCACAACCTGTTGTGCAAAGTGCAATTCTGGTAAATGACACTTACAAGTTTTATGTTGTTGATTGTTCATATCACACGGTACAATCTAAGAAAAAATAATTATCACATTATCATTAACATGTTGTTAATCTGTGACTCACATTCTTGTGAACATTCTCAGTTGAATTTCTTGAACTTGAATCCTTTGGAATTTAGATTTAGAGAAACCCACTTTTGATCCCTTGCTGGTTGATGCATTTTATACTTTCTCAACCAGATGAATTGTTTGTTGCAGGTGAAAGAAAATATGTCCCGTTTCCTTATTGATACAATAATAAGGCAGAGTTACTGTTTATGCAAACATTTAATGAAAAAATTTGCTGGTGCTTAAAATGAGTGTACTTGCCAAAATTGCCCATTGCAGTTTATTAAAGAAATCAAAATCTGAATCTTTTTGGCAAGGTTTTGGAGGTTGATGTCATTTGGATGAATCCTCTACAAAGATTTTTATGGCTGAAATATAGCTCAAAGCTCCAAGGAGAAATATGAACAAGAGATTTTGAAATTGTGGGCGCTCAAAGTAAAGAGAAGATAAAAATTTATACATCAGACGCCATGGAATAAGTGATGATATCTTTATTTCAGAATTTTACTTTATTTTAACACACGCAACTCCAATTTTATTCAGCATGACGTTAATTTATAGAAAGTAATGCACCAAATATGTAATTTGACTTAAAACTTCTGGTATTATACTCAGGAGATAATATTTCATGATGCCACCAGAACAAAGAGTGACCAGTTTTAATGTGCTGGTAAAAACTTGCCTGACAGTATTTAAAAATTAATGCTTGTGTGGCAACGTTGGGACATTTTTGCAAAATTTTGTGCCACTAAGCACTGAAAATTAAAAAATCCTACTCATGTACCAAGGCCCAAGTAAAAAAAATTCAACATTTTTTTCTAATCCTGCAGGAAATTTTGAATGAAAAATAAAAAATCTCTTCCTTGGTGGCATTTCTTAATCCTGCATTCCTGGTATAACATTTTTTATGGGAGAATCCTGAAAACAAAATAAAATTTGCCTCTTGAATTTTTCCCAAATTATTAGGCCTTCTCAACCTGGGAGCATTTCGGTGACCTTGGGTCAAACTGAAATGTGTCACCCCCTCTCCTCCCCAAATACCAATTCTGCCACAGTTCTGGGTCATTTGCTCACAAAGAAAGAAACATATGAAGCCAAACTATTGAACATATTTTTAAAAAATTTCATCTGAAAGGTCAACTGAAAACAAGTTTAAGGAACTCCAGGGTTGCAGTTTAGTGAGCTGAATATATAAATGATTTATAGTCAAACGAATGCATTATTATTTTCGGCCAAGATCCCCTGAAAATAAAAAAAAAACATTCTCAAATATTGAATGGATACTCCTCTAGTTTTCTAAAGTAAGGCACGAAAAAAGCTTTTCAAAAAGTAAAAAAAAAAAAAAAAATTGCCGCACGGAAAATAATCGCACTCGACCGCAAGAACTGCGGGATTTTTCAAATTTTGATGCAATTTTAATTTCATGATGCCACCAGAACAAAGAGTGACCAGTTTTAATGTGCTGGTAAAAACTTGCCTGACAGTATTTAAAAATTAATGCTTGTGTGGCAACGTTGGGACATTTTTGCAAAATTTTGTGCCACTGAACACTGAAAATTAAAAAATCCTACTCATGTACCAAGGCCCAAGCATAAAAAATTCAACATTTTTTTCTAATCCTGCAGAAAATTTTCAATGAAAAATAAAAAATCTCTGCCTTGGTGGCATCTCTTCCTGCATTCGTGGCATAACATTTTTAATGGGAGAATCCTGAAAACAAAATAAAATTTGCCTCCTGGATTTTTCCCAACTTAGGCCTTCTCAACCTGGGAGCATTTCAGTGACCTTGGGTCAAACTGAAATGTGCCACCCCCTCCCCTCCCCAAATCCCAATTCTGCCACAGTTCTGGGTCATTTGTTCACAAAGAAAGAACATATGAAGCCAAACTATTGAACATATTAAAAAAAAATTTCATCAGAAAGGTCAACTGAAAACAAGTTTAAGGAACTCCAGGGTTGCAGTTTAGTGAGCTGAATATATAAATGATTTATAGTCAATCGAATGCATTTTTATTTTCGGCCAAGATCCCCTGAAAAAAAAAACATTCTCAAATATTGAATGGATACTCCTCTATAAAGTAAGGCACAAGAAAAGCTTTTCAAAAAGTAAAAAAAAAAAAAAAAAAAAATTGCCGCACGGAAAATAATCGCACTCGACCGCAAGAACTGCGGGATTTTTCAAATTTTGATGCAATTTTCTGGCTGTTTAACTTTAACCAGGTGAAAGCGGAATTGCGAGTTTAATCATGCCCACTACAGTATACTGAATACCAACTTTCGTTGATATTCATTTGATGTTGATCCGTATACAAAAGTGAATTTTGCTCGTGATGTGTGACGCATTTTTGGTAGAAACTCTCGGCGGAATAGCCCCCCCCTGAGGGAAAAAATCAAGCCGCACATGCTGCCAGAGGCGCTGAAAACAAAAGTAGGCGCAAATTAGTGAACCACTGGACCGCAAATCCGTGACCAAGTGTAGTTCTTATACAGTTGGTCTTTCATCTCCACTTATTGTGAAGAGGGAACCCGATGAAAAAAAAAGCTCTCTTCCGCGTGGAACCATCATTCATTAACACGTATGCTGGCGTATTTCCTGTCAAGACCAGCAGCAGAGAGACTTTTCAAGCGATATAAGACTCATCAAATGGTGTTTCGACATGCATTAGACAAGTACTTCGCCCGGAAGTATTTACGACTCAATCGTAAAATGTCTTTGATTAAAATATCAGATTGGAAGTCTGCGAGATTAAGTTGCATTTATGCAATATTTTCTCGAAGCTATATAAGCAACCGGATGTACGAATGTTATATAGCAGATAAGTTTCCTTCAAGTATTTCCGTGCCTCATTTCCGTTAATATTCTGCTTCATTTTTCTTGATTTTAACGCATTAATAACGAGGCGCACTGAATTATAAGACTTGCATCAAGATGAAAAATGAAAAATAAAAAACAATTTTTGAAAAATTATATCACTGTGCTAGACGGACATGAACCCAAGTTGTCCAATATAGCAAGAACTAAGATATTCAGAGAAAAATGTATCGTAATTATTTTTAGACTCTCTTCAAGATTTGATTCCATGCATTTTTTGGCACTATTTCTGGATTAATCCAGTCGAATCTAGTCTCCATTTTTCGACAGGTAGAGTTTTACAATATAATTGCAGAATTGGCATTCATTTTTGTGAATCAATGGAGATTGTTTTCAGAAAAAGTAGTTCAGACCATGATTTTATTCATGTAATATTTTGCTTGGTTATTAGCTAATTTTCAAAATATTCATAATTTTTCTAAATACTTAATGCGCAGGTGCAAAAAGAAAAATTATGGACTGTTGTCAAGCATATAAGGCAGTTCCTATTGGCAAATCCTGTTCTGGAATTCGTATAAATAATTATATTGGACAGCCTGTACATTAAAAAAATAAAACATGATCGCTTTCCGCAAAAGAAAATCAGCTTCGATAAATGTTTCAATAATGTAAAAACCTCAAATGGTTGAGGATCACTGATGTAGGTGACTTGCTCAACTGCCACAAGATTTTCCCTGGTAAGATTTACGATTTAATTGCCGAAAAATGCTCTAAAGCGTTCTTCAGAAAATTATGGAGAGAGATGGCACAAATTAAATTTGAGCGCATGAGTGAACCCAGTACTCGAAAGGTGCAGCAGCTGAAGCTAAACTTCATTCGCCTCGAAAATCGTGATTTCACGTGCATTTCACTGCTCACGTCATCAGTTTGGACTTGAATTCCAAGGATTTGTTCTGAATCACCTATAATATGAAAATACACAGACTGCTGTGAATAGGAGAAAGGGAATTTTCTAAAATGCACGAATTCACCTGACTGTTCCGCTCGACACTATTATATTCAGTAAGAGACCGAAGCCATTGAACCGTGACCAACGCAGTGAATATTATAATAAAAGTGTTGAATTTCCGGCATTTGGCCGGAAAAAATACTGTTTTTATAGCTGTCGCTCTGGGAGTCCAGCAGAGAAGGAAGAAGTGGGTAAATTCTCTTCTCGAAATGACCAACACCATTGTGCTGAAATGTCTGGGCAAGGCACTTGATAAATAATGTGGTTTAGGACTGGAGTCGAGTTTCACAAAGGAATTCCGTTCATAAGCGCGTTCTGGACCATTTTTTGGGCCTCAATTCATTTTACTGACACGAATGCGCAATCACTTTCCTGTAATTTTTTATCTTCATTCTGTCGTGAACAGATAATTCATCAAATCTGTTTTTTTTGTTTTTGCTCATAGTGCCCTTTTTCAGAAAGCACAACTTCGTAAAAATTAGGCGTGCTCAGTTTTCATGCTGTACTTGAGCCATTTTCAAACAAAAATAATGATAAAGATCAAACAGTGTTTCTTTCAATTGCTAAAATCTGATATCAGGAATAGTCAATTAACAGTAATGCTGAATACCAACTTTGTGTCGACGAAATATTAGTTGAATCAACAAATCAAATTAAAGTTCGATATTTAATCTCAGCGTTCTTCTCAATCTCAGAGTAAACATTAATGTGAGAATAACCAATTCACTGAAGAAAAAAAACGTCGGCATAATTAATTAATAAATCTATGAGAGACCTTCGTCTTCATCTCTTGATATTTTTCACCATTCTCTGGTTTTTATTTCTCAATTTAAAATTTCAACAAACAGCTGTGTGAGAAATCTGCATCACTGTTTCTTGGTTTCCGAATATGAAGGTTAATTTTAGTTTTTAAAATGGTGACGAAAATTCCGAACAATTGCGGACGTTTTTGAAGTAGGAAGAATTGTTCATCTCTGATTACTTCAGAAAATTGAGTTTTATCATGGGTAATTGATAAATCATGTCGACTTCGATTAAATGCAGCCCAGCCGATAATTGCAGCTTTCGTAACTTTTAAAATTCAGGTACTTTTCATCAATATTTTCAGAAAATGTCCTTAAATTGGATGGATTAATGATATGAATAGTATTTCTAAAGGATACATAGGAGTGTGTTATGGCCAATATATCATTTGATACTAACCCATACAGAAATAGAGAAAACCTTCAATTGTTTGAGAGTATTTAACTCAATTCCTGGAAAAAAAAGTGTTGTGTGACAAACTTGAATGTTTTATCAGTTTGCACTCTTCGCAGATAGTCTCAATTAATTCCATTTCAAGAAAAAAATGTGCTACTGTGCCACATACGATACACAACGAAAATGCTTCATGAAGTATTGGAGCAGCTGTTCGGATTTAATGATGTCATGAATCCGAAAATTGAAATGTATTAGCTAAAAACATGCGCAAGTCGATTTCATTCGAAAAGAATCTCCAAGAAATAATCATAGGTGTGGTCAGTGGAGTGAAATGAATATATATGACTCACTGACCCAAGATTGGCATCTTAAACGTCTGATAACCAAAGAAATTCTCTTCTAAAGGTTTTACAAAGCAATGACGCAACTTCAGAGCCAAAACTGATGTGAATACAGGGTGAGCCAAAAGAAGGGAACCAATTTTTGACTTGAAATAGCTCAATTGAAAATTAAGGTATGGCAATGAAAAAACCCCAAGTGAAAGCTTGTTCAAGTATCTTTCCAAAAGTACTGTATTTACTTGAGTACCACGCGCCCTCAAGTAAGGCGCGCACAGAGGTTTTTCAGCTGAAAATTTTGCAAAAATCTTATCCCCGAGTAAGATGCGCACCCCAATTTTTAGGGAATCGAAAACCATAAAATTTCAAAAATAAAAACAAAAAATTTGACTTCAGGCGTGAATTGAACAAAAATCTGACCAATTTTCAACTTTTTCAATACAAAAATGTTTTTGTGTTATATTTGTTCAAATTCCTCCATTATAATTAAGTATAATGCACACATAACTTCCTAAAACTTCTTGAAAATTTTGTACCCACTCATGACGCGCACCCCTTTTTTTCTTTTGAAATTTGGGAAAAAAGGTGCATGTGGTACTTGAGTAAATACGGTATGTAGTTTTATGGTTCCAAGTACCACAGAATTGTCACAATAACCATTTGCATGGAATCTTGAAAAAAAAAGTTGTCAGGATACTTTTTCCACTAAGCTGCTGTTCTGGAGAGCTGTTTGCATGAATAAAAGAAATACAGGATACAATAAATTAACCAGGGAAGGAAACCAGTCATCCAGAAAAAAATGTGCATGCTGTGGGTCACTATAGGAGCCACAAGGCCAGGACCCAACAGCAACAGCATGCGTGCACAACAGGAGCCCTGCAGAATCTTATCTTGCCAATTTCCATCCCCCTTTCACCCCCTATGTCTGAATTTTGGGAAACATGTGCAGGCTCTCCAAGACTGCATGAAGTTTTTATGTTAATTTATTGCATCCTGCATTTCCTTTATTCATACAAACAGGTCTCCAGAACAGAAGCTCAATGGAAAAAGCTGCCTGACAACTTTTTTAAAGTTCATTACATTCAAATGGTTAATGTGACCATTTTTTGGCACTTTGAACCATAAAATACTTACCATTTAAAAGAGAATTGAACAAGCTTTCATTTGGTGCCTTTTTCCATTGTCATAGCTTGATTTTCTACCTAGCTATTCTAAATAAAAAAAATTGGATCACTTTTTGGGCCCACACCCTGTATATATTAGTAACAGCTAGTCCTGTTCAAAGTATATCTGATTGCTGATTTTTCTTATACTGGTTGGATGAGGATATATATTTAATATTTAGAATGCCATCATAATTTAAACTCCAGGTGAACCTACTTTCCAAATATAAAAAAGGCTGGGTGCATGTCATACTGATGGGTATTAAAGAAAACTTTGACAGAATTATTTTTTTGAAAATTTTTACTCGTGAGACTTATTTTTCTAGAAGAAGGAAAAATCAAATAAAAATCAATTGAAATGCGTTTTTTTAAAGCGTAAATTTACCCAATATAATTTTTAAGTGATCTTGAGCGATGCAGTATATATACTGTAATCTCTTAACAAAAAATTTCGTTGTTACGAATAATCGCTGACATTGTTTTTTTTCCCGTTCAATAGCCACAATGATAAAGTAGTTGATGTACAACGATTTGTTGTGTGTAACAGGGCTATTTTACTGGTTCGTATGGTTTTGTTGTACCAACATTTTACTGCTTTGTAAAAGTTGCCCAGAGCAACTGGGGTTTACGTCATCTACTAGCTGAAATACAGTGATCAAAATTTTTCAGGCCAGCAACAAAATTTAATTTTGCTCTGTTTCACCCATTATACTTTCTACATTCTAGATAATGGTTTAAAAACATAAAGTATTCTTCTAGCAACCCTGACACATTTTTAAAACTGTATTCTAGGGAATGACACAAAACCCCGTCGGCGAGACTTTGCAATGCAGGAAAATCTTTTTACGAAAAAATAACTTCATTGCAAAACTCCTAAAAAACTTGTTAGGTCAGGTAAAAATTTGTAATTTTGCTTTGTTTCCCCCAATATATTTTGTATATTTTAGATTAATATGGTTTTACAAAATTAACCAATTAGGAAACCTGAACATTTTTTAGCACTGCGTGGCGTGGGTGGAGAACTCCGGCTGTAACCGGAAAGTTTCCATTGATCATTGTGAAATAAATTGAAAAATATTTTTAAGAATCCGGGAAAAATCCCAGAACATTAGAACATTATGGGCTATTTGCCATCATTTTTTATTTTTTTACCATCACACCTGAACTCTAAAAATATCAGACGGCGCGTCCAATCGGGGACAACCCTCGAACATACTGATAGACTTGCCTTCTACGAGTATATGTCAGGAGACGAGACACGGAATAAGTATAAGTTGAATGATCCCATCGTCCCAGTTTTTTCTGCTTCATGAGCACACTAAAGCTGTATCTTCTTTCCATCGCCGAGGAAACCGATTTTCATGCCTCGGGCCAGGAAGTCCCACTTGGCTGACTTCTTTGCTTTGTTTTTGCCTCGTCGCTACGCCACACAGGTTCATGGCGATTATGCTGCTCTAACTCAAAAAGACGCATGGTTGCCTTTTTTCTCTCAGTGTTGGGGGGTGTGGTGACTTATTCGCGGTGTCTGGCGTTTTGTGGCGATGGGCGACTGCTTTTTTAATTAGTTTTGCAATACATTTTTTTTATCGCGAAAAGAAAAGCAGAGAATGCAGCAATAAAACCCGAATAACGAACCCAGCAGACAGAGAATGATCCGCTTAGCGTACACGGGGAATTTCGCTGACCGAAATGTTCCAAGCCTCACAATGAAAAAAAATATTTTATTTGAAGATAAACGTGATTCGCATAGCGGATATTTCGGTTTACGAGCAAGGCGTTGCAAAGAAAAAAGAAATCATATTCATTTTCCGGCGGGGTGCGGCTCTGAAAAGCGTTGCAGAAAAAACTTTCTGATTTTTTCTCACATTTCCGGAGCATTTGAAGGGCAAAAAAAAAAAGAATTGAAAGTTCTCAACTGCTGCCAAAATGCGTCCAAAGGAAAACCTTTGATGCCCAGATAGTCCTATAAGATAGATGCTTGAATACATCCTGACCCTCGATCGTCGTACTACTTTTTAGTAATTTTTAATCATCCTTATTATTATCTCAAACTTTCCAGTAACTTATAAATAGTATCAGCAGCTGAAATGACACTAAAGTTTCGCATATGTTCGAATAACTCAGGTATTTGACCATGCATTAATTTTTTTGTTTGGATATTCGTGATGAGGGAAAACGCATGGCCCACAATTGAGTGAGTAAATTATTTTATCTTCTACCCAATGATTTACTTCGAAAAATTATCAAAAATAGGGATTTGACTTGATCAGTTTTTCTTCCTATGAAATGAATTTTGCCAGCAATCATTTCTCAGCAGTGATATGCTGACAAATGAAACTCAGAATAAAATAAATCCTGATGCTTTCCAAGGAATATGTTTGTGATTTTCGGTTTTCCTTGAATAAATCAGATGCTAACGTGTATCCCTGGCCAAGGAAAGAATTTTAATAACTGATTGATCTTGTGGATATATGGGCAAGTATTTAAAACTGAACACGAACCATAATTTTGCATGCAAAACCTGAAGTCCCGACTATTCAAAGACACGCCCTGATTTATTGCGAACACATGAAGGAATAAAGAAAAAAAATGGACATGTAATAAAAAAAAGGGGAAATACCGCAAGGGATTGGCGGACTGAAAAATTGATACTTCAGTGATGAAATCCAATGACTTGGTTTCTCGTGCCAATGATCGATTTAATGTCACGGTGACACTTAGTTTTCACGGCTATCTCATTCTACCGTGCAGCACTCTCCAGCAGTACTTGAAGTACTCGCTCATCATGGGGAAGTACTTTAATCGAACCAGCTTTCATAGTTCTCGGTCACATGAGAAGTACTGCGGGTCTGTCGTTCTCGCCCAAAGAATATCGCGATCCTCATCGAGTACTTGAAAAACAAAATATTCGAATTTCAGTCCCTCGCTGTACTTGATTTCAGCACATTGCCACCTTCCTTGTCCTTCCGTTTCGCTGTGCAATTGAATTTATTGGTTTTTTCCTTCTTTGAGATGAGATTAGATTTTAATAATTTTTATGAAACCCATTGAAATTTTCCCGTCAATGTATTGTGCGAATTACGATTTTTTTTTCTCTAGCTAAAACCTTGGAATTTGAGTGAATTCCTGCACCGCAGAAAGTGGAACATTCCTTCCTTGAATAAGAAGTATTATTTTTTTCAATTCTGCTTTTCATGTCAGTTTAGACTGCAACTGCACTTCTTCCATTGCAAATGGGATTCTGGATTGAAAAAATCACAGATTACTGATTGATTGATTGCTAAACAAACTTTATTTCCTGATTTTCAGCATTCACAAGATTCAAAAAATTTTCCCACATCCAAACCAACTCCCCTCCCCACCAACATTCATCCAAACACATTCCATCACACCAGAATCAAAATAGAGAAATCAGCTGTTCATTGGTATTGAAGAATAAAAGGAAAATACATTGAGACCCCAAGATGCGGACATAATTATTGGTGCATCAAGAGTGTCCCTAAGTTGAATTGTCCCTAAGTTGAGTCTTGTTTTCCCATATAGACTTACATTATATAATTTTTAATTGGTGTTTTATGGGGAAAATATTCTTCAGAATTCCCTGAAAGAAATTGTTTGCCACTTGAATTTGAATTAGTGAATACATTTTCCACTCTATCAATAAGAACCTTTGGAGCATTGAATAGTGTATCTCTGTACTGTACATTGACGGGAAAATTTCAATGGGTTTCATAAAAATTATTAAAATCTAATCTCATCTCAAAGAAGGAAAAAACCAATAAATTCAATTGCACAGCGAAACGGAAGGACAGGTCTTGGAAACAAACCCGAGTATTTCCTGGATAACAATGTCAACTTGTCTGCAGGTTGAGGTGTCCACAAGTGGGGGTCTCACTGTACATCACAAAATGTACAAATTCAAAACTGATGTACATGCATACACCTTCTTCCTCTCACTAGATTGCAAAAATTAAATATCGGTAATAACAATTACACCATAACGCAATTGACATACACAAATTAAAGCACAAGGCATTCAGCCTGCTCACAGGTAAGTTTTAGTTGATTGAACAATTTGGAAAGAATTTTTGAGGATAAATTGAGTTAAAGCTAACAGTTTATTAACAAGAATGCAGAACTTTGAATATCAAAATAAATGGGAAAGACTTGCTGCTGGGCAGTGGCAATCAACCGCCATGGGCATAATAACGAATTATTTTGGGGTTATTAATAAAAAGAGTTTCTTACAGATAATTTCTAGTTCGGAAAATGTTTTCCCTTTGAAAACTCAAAAAAATTCAGTGAATGACTTTGTTGCGTGTGTGAGAGTGCCTTTCTTACTTTCAAATATTCTCAGATGTTTGTATACGCGGAAGCTGTGATCAAGAGCAATGAGCAGAACTATATACTTATTCAAGCATTGCTCGTACAAGTATATATTATCAGACTACTGTTCATGCAATCATGCACACTTTTTATAAAAACTGTACAAAAATTGCGCAAGTAAACTTGGCAAATGTTTTATTTTATTTTAATCGATTCTCAAAAAATCATCGCGAGAGTGAATCCGTGTTCCATTCTTGTAGAAATGCTGGATTCTTGCTCAAGAATTCGGTGGAAAAATCAAGTTGTCTCATAAATTCGTGTAAAAGAATTCCTCGAGCTGACTGTTCATTTCAAGAGCAAACTTTTACGCGATTTTTTGTCGGAAAATATTAAACCATGTGTCATTTTATGGAGAAAAATTGCGCAGCATAAATATTTCAGCATTGACATTTCTTAGTTTTGGAACATCTGAAGTTTAAAAAAATTTGCAGTCTATTTTAAATTCAATTCTTCGTTTTCACGGACGAATTAAAAGAAAAAGTAACTGTATTTTTTTTAAACATGGGCCAGACATTGAGCATCAGACTAATTTTTTTCTTCACAAGCATACTCCAATTTTTGCTCCGAAGAAGAGTGTTTTATCCTTCGCTGTTTATTTTTAGACGATGGAATCTCTTACTTTTTAAATACAGATAGTCTTGTAAGAATGTTCCTAATCTAACGGTTTCGTAGTGACGTATTTCCGCGATCTGCTGGTATACATTTGAAGTTAACTACAGTATTTAGAAATACGGTTTGACAGTAAAAAAGTGTATCGCTCTTGATCATTCGGCGAAAGAAGAAAAAAAAATCCCGGCGTTTCTACATAAATCATCTCCAAGTAAAACATGAAAGAACTGAAGCCTTCAGCCTTGGTATATCTTGATATGTCGAGTTGTGTGCCACTGATTGAGGTCACGGCGGGAAAGGAATAACAAAAACAAAGGCGAAAATCGGAGTGTGAACCATGTCAATGAACACCATGCCGCTGCTGATGTGAGCAAGTACAGTACGGTATAAATAAGGAATTTACGAACACGATATATCTTGGATGGAAACTTTTTTCAAGGTTGGAGGCTGGAGAAAATTTTTGCTGGCAAATGTAAGATGTATAAAGCCTAATTTGGCCTTACAACAGGCGAGTCTACGCAGTAAATACGAAAATGCAAGTAAAAATTGGCAACAATTCTGTCTGGAGAAATTTTCAAAGATTTTTTATTTTTGTAGCTCAAGGGACCTCTTTTCTGAAGCTATTTACCAAGCAACCTTCTCTGAAAAGATATTCTGCATGAAAACCATTTTTCCTGACACTGTGGTAAATATTTTTCAAGTTGTACAGTCGAACATCTTCATCTCTAACGGTCCTAATGCCAAAAAGCTCCCTTACTAGAATTCGTTTTTTGTCACTGTTGGGGAACCAGAACTGGGGTCCAGGGACATCAGGTCCCAGGACCTGAATTCTGGTCCCATTTTCCTTTATGCATTGGCTCCTCGGATGTGCAACTTCTTTGATTCACAATCCTCCACCAATCACAGGCAAGAAAATATGTCCGATGCTTTGGTCAGGTCAGCTGACTGAAGCATTGTGCTAAATTGCATAAAAACCCAACACTCTTCCACTCCCAATAATCAGTCCTTAAAATTATATCTTACAGTAAAGTTCCCTCAAATATTCCAACCCCAATTCTTCTGATTGAATTGTTGCTTTTCATTATTGCACCCTGAATTTGTGTGCACAAATTTATTGTTTTCATTGAATGTGTGTTGCATCACTGCTGCATTTATTGTAATGTATCATTTTTTTATTGTGTTTGATTGTGATTTATTGTGGACTGCGATTAAACCGGACAAAACAAGGGATATGTAATTAAGGTACCCCCTTAATTACATATTTGCAGCCACAAACCGGCTGATTGCCCTGCCTTATTATTTTCCAGCTTCTCTTCCACTGCGCTATGGTTCAATTCTTTATGTTGGGTTGATTAATTCCTCAACAGTCACTGTTGAAAATTCCTTCAAATTAATTGAACCTCCTCAACTCAAAATGTTTCAATACTGTGGAACAAGCCAACTCAAAATTTTTTTCAAAGACAATGTGGAAGAGCAGGAAATTCTCATTGTAACATTTTTGGAAAGCAAAATAAATGGTTAACTTCAATTTGTCAATAAAATCCTTGCTTGAGGTTCTTCATATACTGAAGAATAGTTTATACTGCAGTTTCTTGCAGTTGGCCTTTTTCATTTATGGGAATAACTGAGGAAATACTTTTGCACACACTATATACACATATTTGCACCAAACATATCAGCCCCAATAATTTATTTTAAAATTTACGGTGAGCATTTTATCTAACTGAGAAAATATTTTTTGTGATGAATCTTAAATATTCGCGCAACTTTAAATTATCCTTCTTCGAATTCAATTTAAAATTCAGAATCTCCCTGGTGGAATATCAGGTTAAAATACGGTTTAAATCAGTGTACCTTGCTTTCATCCCTCAAAAAATCTCAAGGATATAAACTTGAACTTCAAATTGAATATAATCGAGACGCCATCTGTTCATTATTTGCTAAGGAAAGAAAAAAGGGTTCCACGCAGAAAAATACTTTATCCTTCACTTCCCCGAGCCAGGAGTCACACCTATGAACAAATTCATTGACAGCAGGGTGTCGAATTGTGGGTGAATGTCACTGAGAAAGAAGACTTCTACGACGAAATAAGAAATTAGTCCACCCCTGATCATAAGCAATTTTCTTTTCTGGTTCAAGGTGTTTGATGTCTTCGTTGAGATCTGAAACTTACGTGTGACTTCCTGAAGGAAATACTGTGGATGAGAGTATCCGAAGCTTATTCTTGAAAACTTGTGGAGTCTCCTCTGAAACCATTTTTCCGTCTAATTGTCCTCTGAGGGTTTTTTTTCAGCGAATCGTTATGAAAATATGTTTTGAAGTGTTTTGATCAATATTCCTGAACATTTGTTTCAATTATTTATCACTCGTGTCATTGGAATGGCAGCAGAGAAGATAAACAGTTGTTTGTTCTCACAAAAAGTTGGATAAATACAATTCCATCTGTAATAAATTATTGTCTACATAACTTTGAAAGATTTCCAGGGATAATATATCATTTCCATGCTTTTAAATCATCCATGTTTTCATGGAAAACGGTTCTGAGCTTCGGAATTGGGTTTCATAGACAAGATCATTCCCAGTACATGATGATTTCCTTCTTTCAAGGTTTAGTATTCAAAACGAATTCTTTATCATAAACTTAGACAGAAGTTATTTTCATCGACCTGAAATTACCTGGAACTGATTTGGGATTATCAAGGTAAAAGTGTACGGATAAAAGCAGTCTGCTGTGAATTATTTTCAAAGTGTAAACTTGTGTAAAAATTGCCAAGTTATTGTGCATGTTGTGTGCATAGGAAATAAAATTATTTCGAGATTTACAATTAGAAAATGTCTGGACCTTCCCAGGATTGATTGTTTTGAATTATTCTTTGATTTGTCAATACTTATGGACTTGTTGAAACTGCTGCTTTGGCATTCAACAGTAAATAATAAGTAAAAGCATTTAAAAGTAAAACGAGTTCAGGGATGAAATGAGGAATCTATTTATTATAATCTACATGCCCACCTCAGTCCCCAACAGGTGTGACAAAATTCCACCATATGATATTACCTCTTTCTGAATTTTATCCCCTCCCTTATTTCTAAGATTTTTTTTTAAAGTACAGTGAGACCCCACATGCGGACACCTTGACATGGGGACGATTTGACACGGGGACATTTATTTTTTTAAACAAAAAAATCATAAAAAGACCCAACATGAGGACACTGACTCAACCTGGGGACATTGCAGAATAAAATTCCAAAATAAATTTTAGGAAAATCAATTTTTATGAGGCTTAATTGCAAGAAACAGATGTTTCCAACCTAAGATCTATGCAAGAAAAATTCTTGTGTACTTTTCCCATCATTTTCCCATCCATCAATGTTCCAAATGTTCTTATTGGTTTGAAAATATATTCATTGAATCAAATTCAAGTGGCTAAAAAAATTTTTCATGAAATTCTGAAGAATATTTCTTCCATAAAACACCAAATAAAAATTATCCAATGTAAGTCTAAGGGAAAACAAGATTCAACTTGGGGACAATCCAACATAGGGACACTCTGGATGCACCAATTATGTCTGCGTCTCAGGGTCTCACTGTGAGTCCATCTCAGAGGCCTAACAAAAATTCCAATCAGGCTGTGTAATCAGTGCTTGAGGAGTTTCGGCTCTGGACCAAGACCCAACTTCATTATGATGATAACGTCGCGTCATTGTGCTTAAATGCACTTTCACAACAGGAGGGCATGAGAGATTTTTCTGACCGCAAACAAGATCGTTTCTCTGCACTATATAGAGTGGCGCAACGCATTAAACTGCACTCGGATTTTCTCCAGGAAGTGCCCCAAGATTTCAACAGTGACCACTGGTGCCAGAGTTTTTTCGGATTTGCACCGTATTTTTATAATTTTTTAATGCTATTTTTACTATCTGAAAGGCGAGATTTATGACGAGTAATTGTTCGATGTTCAGTTGCTGGCCGACTTATGTCGTGGTGACTGGCATGAGAAAAAAAGGTTTGCGTAATCTTGGGAGAAAAAAACAAAAGCTGAATTTGCCCATAAGGTTTCATCTGGATGAATGATTTTTGTGTCGCTTTGATTGCCAATATTTAAGCCAAAAAATTATATCTTTTTGTTCCTATATAGGAAAGGAACGGAAAATCAAATTCAAAGTTTTATTAATGTTGCAAAATAAATTATAATTTGGCAAGAAATTGTCATTTTCATATACGCCAATATCACGGAACCTCGAAATAGCTGCTGTGCTACAACTCATTCACCCTTTTTTGGCTATATTTTTGCCTGCATTGCATTAATGCATGCTCAGCAGTGGAGAACTTGAAAACATTTTTGTTAAATACCAAAAACCCCAATAACGATGGGACACTTCAATTTTTAAAAAAGATATACTCTGGGAAACTGATGAACCTTTGCAAAATACTCTTGTCGTACATCTACTATAGGGACAATTGAACTTCTTCAATCGAACCTCAAAAAGACCCTGCAAAAATTTTTGACTTCAAAATTACTGTATAAAAAAAATTACAAGAAGCTAAAATTTGTGGTCAGGTGTTACTGAATAATGGGTTGAAAGGCTGCTGAACTTAGAAGCAGTAAAAGGAATCATTTTTCCAATTAGTCGCTCACTTCTTTTTGAAAAGCAGTGTAAAATGTTTTGCTTTGAAGTCTGCTGGGTCTGAAGCATAACAGTACGATAAAAAGACCTCCAGAAATTTGAGTTATGGAGGTTGTATGGGAGACGTCCTTGAGTCTGTGAGGTCTATGATCAATTTTTTTGAATTTAATGCAGAGAGGGACTAAGCAAAAATTTGACAGAGGAAAGTTTTCAACTCAGGTAAGTTTGAGCTTAAGCCAGCTGTTACCCAGGTACAACTGTGTACAGCAGTCAATCCATGCACAACAGACCTCCTGCACAACAAATTTTTGCACAAAAAACTACCTCTGAAGGCAGTTTTCCCTCCTGTACAATGAACTAAATCTGCATGACAGACTTCTGCTGGTTTAAAATTAATGGCAAGAAGTGAAAATAATGTTAATTTGTCAACAATTTCATCCTCACAACCAACTTTTTGCATATAAGAGACTATAGTATGTTGCAGAAATCAAGTCCATTGTGCAGGAGTTGACTATCACTGTAATCAGAGAAAATTAAGAAAGCAATTATCAAGAAAAATACAGTCGGTACTCGCAATGACTCAATTTAGAATTTTCACTGCCATTCAAAATGCAATTTTTTTCGTTATCACTGTACAGTATTCGATGAAGAAGCCATACATGTTGAAGATGTTTCATTGTAATTGCAGAATTTTTGCCAACCTACCCTTTTCCTGCAGCTGAAATTCTTTATTTATCAAAATAATTCAGTTCGGAACTTCGAAATGCGTTGAGAGACGCCAAAAGCCACCAGTATTTTATAAAGTGGGTCAATAGGACCCGAGGTAGTTTACTGCATCAACAAGTTTGAATAGTAGATTTTTAGATCCCCCATTTTGTTGATTACAGTTTGAAAATTCACGAAGCAGGCAACTTGCAAATTTGAGAAAAAATGGCTTAAAAATTGAAACTCGTTTAAAATCTATTCAATATTTCTACGAAGAGTAATTTCTAAAAATTTTCAAACAATTTCTTTCAGTCATTCAGTAGAAATTCCGGGTGAAAATTCGACGAACAATCATTTCGAAAATTTAAAATTATGCTCCACTCTCGAAATTTACCCCACGTATTCTCAGGTCTTACTCGTACTCTCGTCATCATGTAAATTCGTTTCTCAAGTTGTGACAAAAGGAAAACGTTTGGAATAAGTCTGAAATTCTCAAGACTAGTTCAAGTAATGTATGTCAATCATCAAGTCGGGCAATGTGTGGATTGAGAGGATCGATGAAAGGTACCTTTCCTCTATACTCGACCTATTTACTTTTAAGATTATCTCCGGATTCGGTGAGTGAAAATTAAGGTTCGAAAAAAAAGCAGTAAAAATTTAATCGGACCGTTTTTCGAATGTTGAAATCATTTAATACCTCACACTGATGTGACGCAACAACCCATGCTTGCTCGGGAACGAATATTTTGGCACTTCAGCTTTCATTTTGAAACTTTCTTCGACTCGTATCATAATAATAAGCATGGCCGAGGTTGTAAGCAGTTGAGAAACTACTGTACATCAGAAGTAATTTGCGTCAGTTGATTTCAGTCTTGGTCAGCCTCATGACTTCTTGCAATTTTAAATAGCTCGATTTCAAGAGAGATTTTTGTCTGCATGTGTGTGTACAGAGCTCCATATGAAGATTGTTGCCGCAGGAAAATTTTGTAAAAAAATCATTTTTAAATTTTTTTCAGGAGAAAAAGTGATGTGACGCGACCGTTGAAAGAAAATTTTTAAGACGAAACTTTATGGAAGCAACAAAGCGGAAGGAAGCGAGTGAAACTAAAAAAAAAACCATCTTCCCAGAAATTGAACCGAAGTCAGGTCCTTGGTTCTCAGTTTGATTAAACCAGTATAATTACTGACACTAAGAGTTTGCGCGAGTGTTCGATTTTGAAACGCTGTATTTCCTGTCTGAATTTTCCTTTTGACGGTACTGTACTTGCAATCGTTCGAGAGCTTCATATAAGCATCGTATCCTTTTTATGCAGCAAGTTTCCAACACTTTCTGTTGAGTTTGGAATCATTTGTTCACGGGACATTGACGACCAGTTTATGGAAGGACTCACCTTGACCAGAAAAAATTTGATTGGCTCTTCAGAAACTGGATTCATTGGCCTAGTCTGAACTGACACACAAATCCTTCACGACTTCATTGATAGGAGAGCAAAATTGTTTTTTAGGGAATCTGCAAATATTTGTTTTATGTCAACAATGATCATCCATTCAATATTGTGTGAGAAAGAAGGCAACCTATTTTAGCAAAAGGCAAGATTTGAAATAGCTGATGAACAAATTTTGACTCAAATGGGTGTCAAATTACATGCTTTTTTAGCCCTTTTTTCTCCGTTTAGCGTGTAGGGAAATCAAAATTAAATAAAAGATATTGGCAACTCAAGAATTCAATTCTGTAAGCAAAAATAGGAACTGAATTTGTAAAAATTTCATCCTTGAAACTTTTTAGAATAAAAGGGAGAGGGGAAGAGAAAAGTACTTACTTGTACTTGGGTTTCTTTTTTACAAAGGTAAATAAAATCAAAGATTTACAGAAAAGGGTTTATGCAGAAAGTCGAATAAACCTTGTTAATTGGCGGGTGCAAAACCCGCCAATAAGCATAAATGTGTTTTTCTCAGGCACAAATAAAATATACAAACACAGTTTGGCACAGACAATTTTTTTTAGTCAACAAAACTTAAAAAGGTTTTGAAGTAGGCAATTAAAAAAATAACGTCGTTCTTTCAAGGTTTACACAAGCTTCTTGGCAGCAAAAAATTCAGTGGCACAACAGTAGAATGATTCTGAAAATGTTTTCCAGTCCTTTCATGCTGTTTTTGGTCCCCTTGTTTTCATATTGAGAAAATATAGGCAGTATGGGCAACAATTTTTTCTGGAACTCTGGTAAATTCAGCCTGGCAATTCCAGGCCAAGTTACCCAGAATTTTTACATTACAGAATTTTTTAGCAGCTCCCTTTGATAAGGGAGCACTTTGAGGGGATGGAAAAACTGTGGGACAGTATTTTTGTCCCTTCTTAAACATCCTGCATTTGGTGGGCATATCAGGTTGCAAAAGGTTGTCAAATCTGCGCTATAGCAAAACGCTTTTGTTCCCCTAAAAACTTGGGGATCATCTTACTGACTTTCTCAGAGGAAGAATATTCAGACAGCTTTATTACTACCAGGTGGTTTTGGCCATTTGTCTTTTGGCGCATCAAATTTGTATTGGTGCACACATTCTTGAAATGTAATCCCCTGCCAGAAAATGGCTTGCGATAACATGCGAAAAACAAGACACTAAAGTTGTTGCCAATAATATTTTACAGAATTTTCTCTGAAAATTAAGATATTAAGCAGGGATTATTTTCTTTTCAGCGCATTCCCAACAAAGGTATGATGCATTTTCAGGCTTGAAACTATGGTTATATCTTGACATTCAAAATAATATTCCTGCTGGCTCATTTGGCCTTTCCATACTTTTAATCCGTTGGAAGTACTCCATTAAATTGAGCTATTTTCGATTATAACTCATCATTCTAATGAACCTTTAATCATACTACACCTAATATTTGAATAAACTAAGGCTCTCAAGACAGTTATTTCATGAACACTCATCCGATGTACCGGACGTAACACGTGCAGAAATGATAACGATTACAAGATTGGCATTTATTGTGATGAATAATTGCGCAATATTATCGTGGAATAAATTAAATCCAACGTGGGTCTGCAGAAGAAAACTGAACGGAATCCTACTCATGCGGTAATTCTTGGAAAATAATTAATTTAATTCTAGTTGAATTAATCTAAATGTCGAGTACATTAATAATAATAAAAAAGCTACTGGATTCCCAAAAGTGAATGCCTCGGATTCGTAAGATTTATTATTTTGGCCATGAATATTTTTTGAACTATGTTTTGCCTATTCCTATGAATTAATGTCGAGCTACTTTAATTTTATTTTTAAAATTTTCGCGTTTATAGACTATATACAGGCTCGAAAGTTTAAAAAATCTCAGACATTCGTAAAAAGCCTTGGATTATAAAAAAAAAACTTTACACGGTACTCAAATCTAGGCATTTCTCATTAAAGCAGTGCTAACCACATTCGGCCGTGTCCACATCAATTGTTGCACTATAACCTCCAGCAGGAAAAACTTTTCTCGAACCGATCTCGACGTCTGAAACCCGACTTCCTTACCCATGTAATTTCTTTCGTCCTTTTCCGGAAACGCAGCCCCTTCAGGCCCTATTTAACAACGTGCATTAATGGCAAGTGTACGTGGAACACTAGAAAGGAAAATCAGCTCGAGTCTTGTGAAACCAAATCGCTGATCGACTCGCTTCAGGCCACACATAAAAAATAGAAGAAAAAAAAACTCACCTTGACACTTGTGGAACTAACCCGGAATTTAACAGCCAACCAGCAGCCCAATTTATTTCCTCCACCCCTTTTGGCCAGATATTTCGAAAATTTGCAAAATTTCCCCGCCTCCGTCCCCGAAGAGATGCATGTAAATAAATTCATGAAAGAATCACGCCCGATGAGAAAATTGTTGTCCGTTAAAAAATAAAATACTTCTTGTAAAAATATATATATTTGTTTTATTCACAACAACATAAGTCTTCAAACAATACTCAAAATAAAATATAACAGACAAGTAGTTTTAAGAGAATCTTGTTAAACGCGTACAGCCAGATATTTCGAAAATTTGCAAAATTTCCCTGCCTCCGTCCCCGAAGAGATGCATGTAAATAAATTCATGAAAGAATCACGCCCGATGAGAAAATGTTTCCTTTTGCTCATTGGAAAATTCCCCACGTACGTACGTATACGTACTGCTGTCAAGTGCAATTATGTGCACAGAAAAAAAAACCCAAGCCGCAACTTGGTCAAGGAAGTTCTTATACGTACAGGTCCGAATCGGAAAACAGTTTCGTTTGTTCAGAGCGAATGAGAAATGAAAGAAAAGAGAAAAATAAATCCGCCCTCCGCCGACAATAGTTGAAGTGTAACTTGTTACGCAATCCACAGAAATAAATTGAACGCGCCAAAAAAATTCTCACTCTGCCCGATTAGTTTAGGGAAAATCTCCAAGGTTTTACTTGAATTCCGACACGCGCCCAGCAGAAAAGGCCTCAAGATATAAAAGTTTCTTTATTGCTGTTGCGGAAATTGCGTTGCATTGGTTGATGGCAATTCATGGTCGTTTTTTTCCGGATAGACAATCAAACGGATCATCAAGGTGAGAAATTGTATCCCAAATGTAAATTCAGCATAAGTAATTCCAATTTAATCCTCCCCCATATGCGGTGAGACCCCCATATTCGGACTCCTTGACATGCGGACGATTCAAACTACGGATACTTAAATGTATTTATTTTAATTATAAGAAGTCTAACATGCGGAAATTGACTCGAGATGCGGACAGCTGTGCAGACTAATATAGCCAAGTTTTAGAAAAAAATTCCCTCTCTACAATCTTCTCTAAAACCATTTTCTCTTCATAAGGAATTTTTGGGTCCCACGGGGTTCTTTTCCTGTGTTTTAGGGGTTCTCTACAAAAAAATACGGCATTTCTGTAAAGAAATGTCATGCTCCCTTGGTCTTTTAAAGAAATATTCTTTGGAATTGCTGTCATCATTTCCACATCCATTTCGCTAATTTTCTTCAAATTTGCATATTGAGTTGAAAGGTAAATAGACTAGATTGAATCATGTTTGTCAGTGACGGACAATTTTTTGGGTTTTTCCGTGAATTTTTGACGAATACTTATTGTCAATAAAACATTGATTAAAATTGCGTAATGCAAGTCCAAGGGAAAACGTGACTCAACATATACAGACATTTCGAATTTGGGTCACTCTTGATACTCCAATTACGTCCGCATCTCGAATCAGGGTCTTGCTGTTTCAAAGTTTGTGAGTCATTAAAAAGATTTGAAAACGCACTTGAAACTTATGCGATTTATGAGCAACGAAACTTATAAAATTACGAACGGCTTACGAAATAATAAAAAAATTCGATTGGAAAATCAATTCGAAATCAATTTAGAGCATGTCAGGTTTTATCGTTTTCGCTGAATTAATGTATGTGTGGCCCTTGAAAAAACCACGAGACAGACAATTTGCTGTACGCTTGTTTACCATAATATAAGGCTGAAAATAGGTTAGTATACACAATAAGTTGTTCCCCTTGAACGTAGCCCTGAGTGATTGACAAACAGCCAGCCCAAATCAAGAATATCTCATCAAAATGAAACGCGTCGCTGCCAATTTTATATCCGCAGCAAGAAAGGTTCCTGCTCCGAGATATAATGCTAAATTATTCTCTCTGCTCAATTTCGCAGTGTTGCGCATATATATATAACACATAGAATGATCTCGAGGAAAAACAATCCTCCCAATGATAATATTGAGATGCAGTACGTGCAATATCTTCATCTCTGCCAATTTTATTTTTGGAGCATGATTCAGATGATGGGGTTATAACTCACACCGTGGGTTCGCAAAACCGTCAGGCGTAAATCAAACGCCAGACGAGCTTCATCCCCCTTTTTTTCCTTTATCGGCGAAACGAAAACAGCCCGTCTGTTACACAACAGAAGTCGTCACTACTGACAACCTTCTCTCTCTCTCTCAAAAAAAAAAAATAGAAAAAGGGTACCACTTACTACTGCTGTTGGGTAACTTGCAATTTGATCCAAACCCTTCACGTGCGTACGCGAAGGAACCAAGAAAACACGCGCTCCTTGGGCGTTGGCGGTTTTCATAACACGGGAAATGAAGGAAGAGAACAAATTTTTTAAAACGGAAAACCGCGGGAAAGGTCAGTGATTTGGTATGCATGAATACCGTACCAATAATACAAAAAAAAACAACAGGGTACTGGGTCAAGTGAATGATGAAGACAACTGAGTGCCCTGCTTGAAAGATTTTTAAAATTCATTACCAGAATGCCAAGGTCAAATCACCAGGCACTGCTGATACAAAACGAGAGGTTTATTATCATGGACAGTTAAATAAAAACAAACAAAAAAAGATAACATGGTTGTCTTGAAATTTTTATTTTATTCACCTTCGATCTGTGTTTGCACACAGGGCTCGGCAAAAATTCCTCTGCCAGAAGAACGTTTTAGATTGAATAAAAAAGGTATGTTATAACAACAGGTTCCGATACTGGATCACATGGAGCTATCGAAAGTTGGTTGGGGGCAAAAACCCTATAAATCCATCAATGAAGTATTATTGGAATTGTTGCAATTCAGCTGTGGAACAATTTACTTGAAAACATTATGCCGAAATGAATTTTGCTTTAAACCAAGACCCCATCATACAGTAATTTGAACGTTTTATTAAACGATGATGCATGATTTGAAAATTAAGATAAAAAGCGAAAATGCTTCAAGTGTGATATATGAGCATCAGTTTTTCTGAACAGAATTCCTGGAGTTGAACTTATTTTAATTGCATCTTGCTATAACTACTTTACTGTATTTGAAAATTCGCCAACATCCTTTTAAACAGTTGAAACGTATTCTTAACAACTGAATGACTGCATATAGAGTACAGAAAGTTTTTTCAACATGCATTTCTATATATTTTTTCCATCATCCAGCCAACAATCCATTTATTCGATAAACATTATTGTGAGCATGGAGAACCTCACAAATAAAAATATGCATGTTTGAAAATATTATCCACTTTTTGGCAAACACAAAATTTTGACAGCAGTCATTTATGCCTCATGCACAGCAGTTTGTCTGATTCTCATCTGGCCAAAGGATAACTCCACATTTTTATTTCAGGGCTGTTTAGCATTTTTGAAAACTGTATCACATTCCAGATGAGCAACTGCTGATGAATCACGTGAATTTTGGACCACATGGCCAAAGTACCACCTGAAGTATGGATGACCACATGGCCAAAGTACCACCTGAAGTGTGAACCACATGGCCAAAGTACCACCTGAAGTGTGGACCACATGGCCATCCAAGTACCACCTGTGCACAGCTTCTTCAGCTTTCCACCTGCTGCTCCATTTTCAGCTAAATTCAAACCATTGCTGAATGAAAAAGATTGGAAATATTTTTTAGCCCTTGCTGGGTGGCAAAGCTGGACTTTTTGTGTGCAAAATTTAGTGACTCGTAGAGCTGATTTTTAAAAAATGCAATCCAGGGAGTGGACAGCAAATTCGGGGAAAATCCAGGCGTTTTTTTTTTAGATTACACAAAAAATTTTTGCTGAAAAAAATATATACTCAGGGCTGAGACATTTTTTGTATCCTGGAAATGTCTTGGTACATTTGGGATAAGTTCATCTTGATCTTCCTATTCAGCTTTCATCTTTGCTGCAGAAAAAGCTTGCTACTTTCATTCAAACACTTGCACTGTTACTTGAAAAAGAATTTGTGAAACAATGAGATATTAAAGCCATAAGAAGAAGCACTGGTAAACATTCAATAAAGCATGAAAAAAGAATAGCTGGAGGAAAAAAGCTGAGGCGGAACAAATTTTTGGAATGTTTCCTTGTACTGGCTGGATTAAAGATCTTATCAATATAATTTCAAAGGTATTGTATCAGCAGAAAATTTTTTTAAACGGTTTTGTGGCTTTCATTCTGGGATCTAAAGGCAATGCTACCTGGGAGGTCAATCCAGGAAAAGTCTGACTTTTGAAAAATTGAGGGACCCCATTCCCCCGGAATTTTTTTCCGACTTTGCCTCACCCAACTTTGCTGAGGTTCTGTGACCTCCAAAAATATTTAAATGCAGCAGCATACCAAAAAATTCCAACCTGGCCATTCAATGGGAGAGAACCCTTTGCCGCAAAAGGGTTAATATGATTGCTGTTTGGGTTAAAATACAAAATTTCACTTTGCACCCAGGGCAAAGCGAAGAAAATTTATTGAGTACAGAAACTTCTTGGCGATTAAAGATAATTTCAGTTTTTTTCAGCTAGAAAGTCCGCAAAACAAGAAGATTCATCCTTGTTGGACTGACACAAAAATTTCCAAATAATATTTACACAACTCGTCCGCTAGAATATTGGTAGTTTTGAGTCAAACCAAAACAGCTGAGCAAAAAATTACCTTTACCCCTTTGTTGAAAAAGACAACAATTTCTGTTGAATGTTCTTAGGTAAATAAAGTTTTGTCTCATTTTATCTTGGTCACTTGACTGCCAAGAAATCATTCACATAATAAATTGCATTGCTGTATTGAATTTGAAAGCACATACAGTATTTTTCTTCAGAGTTGATGGTTCAAACTCAAACTCCTCATGACTTTATTTCATAAGAAAATCCCTAGCATCTCTTGGTTTGAGTGGCCCAAAAACCATTAGCAGTACAGTATTTAACCCTTGGGGGGCAAAGTTGAGATATTTTTGCAAACTTTTGAACCACTGAGCACTGAAAATTAAAAATCCCACTTTTGTACAGAGGCCAAAGTCAGGAAAAATAAAAAAATAATTCTGATCCTGCAGAAAATGTTGAATGAAAAAATTTTAAAAATCCCTCACTGGGTGGCATTATTTCCTGGATTCCTAGCATAGGATTTGCATGGGCATATCCTGAAAACAATAGAAAAATTGCCTCCTGTATTTTTCCTGACTAAAGCCTTCTCAACCTGCTGGGAGCATTTCAGTGACCTTGGGTCAAACTGAAATGTTCTGCCCCCCCCCCCCCCCACAAAATCCCAACTCCGCTGCACAATGAAAAAAAGTATTCTAAATCAGATTTGATTGATTAGTTCCCAGAAAAGCAGGATGTGTCTCAAATTCCTGGAATTTTTGAGTTTTCTGAGAAGATCATTTGCTGTCATCTTTTATTGGAGGATGAGTTCTCAAATTATTATTCTGTTGATCAGATTTTTCTATGCACTTTGTGATCATTCTAAAAAGTTATCCAAGGGGAAAGGAGAAGGTGAATGTTGCTTTCAGCTAATTATTTGGTATGCTTCTGTCAATCCTCCAGCAGACTAAATTTTGTTTAAATATTTGTACAGTGCCCCAAAAATGTCTCCTCCTAAGCTGGAAAGCTGTGATCTTTATTTGTCTCTCTGGCGCCCGTCTGAACCGGGGGCGCTCAATTGGATTCCCTTCAGTTGGTTCATCACAGAAACAGCCAAAGCATTTATTTCGAAACACGGATGCAAGTAGGAGTCAGATTAGTTGTTCCAGCCCCGGAGATAAACACCCAGCCAGACAGGCGTCTTGAAACGTGGCTAACTGCTACTCTTCCAAGGCCAGAGGGGAAAATGAGCTGGTGCGCGCCAATTCGCACCCAGAGGCGAGTTCCGGTTTGGAAACTTGATCTGGTTCTCTGAGTGATTCCAAATTCAGGGCTTTCGTTCCCGAGAGATTTACAGTGTTTCACAAAGTTATACAGTACCACTCATATTTCTTCGCTTGTATAGATTGAGTAATATTTTCTCCAAAATTGGCACTCGAAAAGACCGGGGTTTAGCCCCAGCAGTTTTTGTTTTTTTGTTTTTTGCAGGAAACTCGTTTTGGAATAGACTTTGGTCACAGATTCGGCGAGAGAAAGCCACTCGTCTGCAACATTCACAATACACTACAGCAGCAATTTCATTTCAAGTCAAGAAAAATTATTATATCGGAAAGACATGAACCTTTTAATTGTTTTTCGAACAGAAAATTATCCAAATAGAAAACCCTCTCCAAATGAAGAAAAAAACCGTTTTAAAAGATCAGCGCGTGACATAAGTAATTCTTCAGATGAGAGAACTTCGGTTTTTTATTCACCCGAAATTACTTCAAATGTAAAGGTTAATAAGCAAAACGGTTCTTATTTTTGAGACGGATGAATTGAAGTGTTATCTTAGAAAAGTTCCCCCAAAATTCAAAAAATTGGCAGTTAAATATCACATGCGCCCGAAGAAATTTCACACAGATCAATAATTAATTCAAGCATCACTGAAAACATCGAATTTTGAATGATGCTTGTTCTTCCAAATCCTAATTCGAGTTTATTCAATGCATGACTCCTCGTCAAAATATTTGGAATTTTACTGTATTATTTGCGACTGGAGTTTGGACAAAAAAATCATTCAAAGAAAGAAGACTTGTTTCGATTAATGGGAAGTGTGTTCTTCTGACTCAATTCAAAATAGAATTTACCATTATATAAAGTAAAACTTGCAAAAAAATGGCATTTGTTAGAAATGTTTCTTCTATTTTAACAACTTCGGATGTTCTGCTCAAACTGACACATAATCGCAATACAAAGTAAAAAATTTTTTACAATAAAGCTCATTATAAATTTTGTCTGAAACAATAGTTTTTATTCTGTATGGTTTACCAAGAATTTTTTTCGAGTATCCTGGTCATGAATTGTTATAAAAGGGAGTATACCAGGTAAAAATGGCAATATTACCCAGTATTTTATTATGACTGTATTTTACTGAATTTGCATCGGAAAAAACTGAATCAGGATTGATCTCAGAAACTCTTTGACTTTTTATTTATTCCTGACGTCAGCAAGCATCAACGTTTTATTTTTATCGATACCATTTACTCCATGCAAGAATTAACTGTTTATATAAGTGGCAGAACATTCTTCTGGTACTTGAATACAGCAGCTTAAACATCGGTAACTGACTCTTTTAATGTCCAGTTCGATCAACCAAAAAAGTGACCACTTTCCTACATATTTCCTCGGATTTTCGTGAATAAAACTGTGAAGTCACTTCAGAAGAACAGACTCAATCATTCTGCCTCCATTTCATGGACAAACCGCGATCATGTTCCCACCCTGCCCCTGAGCGATAAGCTTTACGAAATTTTAATCGCTCCGTATTACGTCAGTTTTTCCCCCGACATTTTCTGGATTAATTTTTGAGAATATATATGGAGTATAATCAGACTATTTTGTTCGGCCTGCTGCCCTGAAGAAACACTCGAAGGACATCGGAGTCATCTTCTGATATGATTTGCATGCCAATTTAATCTGACATATTGCTCATAAAGACAACTCCGATTCGAACCTTACCTCACCTAATAATTCAGTAAACTTGACACGAGAAGAAACACTTCAAAGCTTGTCATTGTCTGATCTCTTTTTTCGATGACGTCGTCCAGACTAAAAATTGTTAGATTTGACCGAACATCAATTGATAATTATTTTGAAAAGCATTGTTGCAACAATCTCATCCTTGATTGGAAAATCAACGTGCCATTTATTGTTTAGAAAGGTAATTTTTTTCAATCAGACGAACTTCCAAAACGGAGCACCCAAGCAGCATCTCATTTATCCCACACACAAAAAAAAACGTCTGTTCATAATTTTAAAATATACAGTATACAAAACATTAACTGGAAAATGGAAAATAAAGCCTTCGGCACGAATTGCTGCGTGATGAACCGCACCTTACGCAACGCTCCAAAGCATGCCATAAATTTTGCGTCAAGAGGCGGAACTAGACTGAAACTGACCCGAATTTATGGTTTAGGGAGTTCCAGTTTTGGGGAACCTTCGTTGACAGGTGTCCAGTCCAAAAGATTCAATATTCATGCACCATGGCGTAATGTGCGACCAGGCTTATATTATTATTTTTTTGATGTTTCGCCAGATGTAGTCTCGCCTTTGGCGTTTTCTCTAGACTTGAGGGAAAATATTGCGCGCGATCAGCAGACTTGAGCTCTTGCTTTGAAATGACGCGAACAAATATAAGACCTGAAATGAAAAAAATGAATGCAGCAAGAAAATATCTGCTGTATTAAACCTCATCAGAAAAACATATACTGTACTGTATTTACATTTCATTTTTTCCTTCCAGCTTCAGGGATCATCGAGAGATTTTAAATTCTGATCGGCAGTATTTTTTTTTTCAGAATTTGTTCTTCAAACAAAATTGTTTCAAACATTTGATGATCATTAATCTATAATTAATGAACATTAATCTATAACCCTTAGACGGCAGTGCCAGGATTTATTTGCAAATGTTTGTGCCACAAGCAATAAAAAAGATTTTTTTCAATGAATGATTAGAAGAGCCAAAGTTGGGAACAATCCTGATTTTTTTTAGCAATCCCGCAGACAAATTCTCATCATAAAAAGAAAGTTACTGTTGGGTGGAATTCTTTCTGCATCCCTGCCATAGAATTATCATCGAGGGCTTTTCAAAAGAATAGCTTTCCATTTCTTGGTTTTTTCCTGACTTTTGCTACTCTGCCAATAAGCTGTGTTTCAGTGACCTTTGGTCAAACCAAAATGCAAAAGCGTGCAAAAAATCCCGGCACCACTGTATGATGGAAAAGAACCCATGGCCACCCAAGTGAAAATGAAGGTTTTATTTGAGAACTAGAAAATGAATCAGCATCAAATATATATAAACCAGCAGAAAGTTTGAGTTGGTAGCCAAGATTTCATCTTTTCTTACAAGCATGATTCTTTGGAATATTGTTCATTGGAATCTTGTTACAAGTCTTGTTAGAATTAATTATTGCTTAAAACAAAAGCAAATTACATTTACATTTCCTTCAAAAATTAAACTTGATATCAGTATTGTTTCAATGTTTGTAATGTACTGTACAACAATTTTTACAACAAAGGTGTAACAAATTCTTTTGTGGTCACAGGATTTTTAAACTAGCACCAAAATTCGTAATTTTTAAAAATATTTGTTTGTAAAACCCTATTTTCCTGGAATTTCAAAAACAACGGACTATGTATTGATGCATTTAGGCTTATTTAAATGTTTTTGTCTCCCTCAACATTTATTTTTTCACAATCCCTATTATTTTTAAACACATGCATATTTCTTAAGCATTTTCCAAAGAAAATTTGATCTACATTAAACACTTACTTTCCAATCGCTTATTAATTTTTGCATTCCATTGAAAATCGTATATTAAAATAAGGTTTCGTCAAAAATAAAATAAATTCAAGTCCCTCAACAGCTCAACCGCTCAAGTACATGTTCTTCACGAAGCAAAACACGCTACTTTAATTAACATGCACACCAATTCATTCTATACAGTACAGTACACAAAAAGTATTACATACATTATTTCGGACCAAAGAGACTTCAGGGTCGCATGCAGATGGATTACTCAATCATGTATCCTTCAAATGGCATCCTGATCTAAAGCGTTACTTGATAATTTTAGGGCTCTTTAAATTAATTCTTAGGAGCATTTTTCTTTTCGTCTCCCAGAAGAATTCTAGATTTTTTTGGGAGTACCTGAAAATGTCAGTCTCGATCCAGCACCAAGTCCGGGGTTACGTTATTAGGAACTGCGTATAATCAAGGACGCCCAAACAACTTCGAACCCGGTTAACGCCCCCCAAGAACAACAAATAACCGTATTTCAAATTGAAACAAGAAAAAGCAGTGAGGAAACGAGTCGTCTGACGTCCGTGGAACATTTGGGTTTCCATTTCTGGAATCGTGAGCGAATGTTGAAAAGGCCAAGGATTTCCCAGAGCATTTGTAAATGGCAAAATAGCGTTGCATATACAAAAACAGTCGGAAGTCGTCCGTTCTCCAGCAAATAAGAACCCTCGAGTCACGACTGTTTATAGAGACTGATAAGGATACTTGTAAATTGAACCTGACCCCGCCATGGCACAAGGTCGTAAAAGGGCCCAAGGGGATTTCAAAAATATTTAAAACACACGTGGAATCCAATGTCAACGACTCCTTTCAACGATACTAAATATGCCGGAAATGGACTTTAAGATATAAGAATTAAAATGCGCACTGATTCAAAAGACAGAGGAAGAAATTTATGCGACATTATATGGAATGCAGTTTCATTAACGATGAGAGGCCTTTTTTCATTTTTTTTGACATCAATATCAAACGGAACGGATAAAAAGAAAGTTCTTAATATTCATGCTCATAAATAAAATTACGTGCTAAATCATTTCTGGCAATCAAGAATGGAAACATTTGTCATAATATAATTTGAATCTGGGCTGAACCTCGATCTACTTGTTATTTGCTTATTTGTTCAATTGGTTCCGCGTGATTTTGTACCATATATCACCATATGTATCCTGTGAGCCTTTGTTCCTATAAACACTTCAATATAAAACCCTTCTTGCACCAGATACTTTGAAGAAAATTATTTGTTCAATTCGCAATCATTGTAAACAAATTAGAAATCAAAACTGCCTGAAGAAATACAAGACCAGAAAACGAATAATTTGAGCATTATTTACGTGACCTAAATTGCTCACGTTGACAGAAAAAAAACCAAAAAATTGAAAACTGTAAGATATCTGTAAAAAAAATTGTTCTTATGATCTTCAACGTTTTTGTTTGAATAATCAATTTGCGCATTTCGATCAAAAACGCATGATGGGGGAAAGGTGGTTCTCGTGTTTTTCTTCAAAGGTTGTCCCAGTTCCACGCGGTTTGCAAGCTCTGTAAAACGTGCCAAATTCGGCCGTTTTTTTTTAAATTTCTTTCACGCTATTGTGCTGTGCATATGCTATACTTCTTGTGCACATGACGTCGCAATTTTTGAGATGAGAAGTCATAAAAATTCGATGGTGCGGACTTTATGCAAATGAGGCAATGCCAGGAATGCGTCGATTGAAATAATAATGCGTGAAGCACAACACGTGCAAATGATGAAATATGCAAATGCGCACGCCAGCAATAATGCCTATTTCAACACCCACGAATAAGTAGGCAGGGGTTTTTAAAATTGAAATGAGACCTCGAAACAACTGCTAATTGCGCATCATAGAACAATAAACCCTTAAATTCAGCGCCACAATCTGTCTATGGCTTTTTTATGACACTGAGCGAAAATGGCACCATAATAAGAGAAACAAATCAGTTAGGTCTCAGAAAAAAAATAACATAAGCACACACAAAATTTTTTCCAGTGTAATTTTTGTTGGCTCGAATGTTGAAATGCTTTTTATTGCGCATTGAATTGAAATTACGCAAAATTCAAAAAGTTGTATGCATTGAAAATGTACAGTACGTATACTTCAATAATTGAAAAGTTGTGCATGTAAGTGTTAATTAAGCACAGGTATTTTGTAAAGACAGGATTATTTATGTTACTGAAAAAGTTAAAAAATTTCTTCCAATTTGCTGTCAAATCACACTGAAGATCTCAAGTTATAGGTATAGAGGCATTTGTGTTTGGGGAAAGAAAGATGAATTAAAGGAAATTGTAATTTATGATATGCTAGGCCTTACAGCATTAGTCCTTGCGTATAAGTTGTTTCAGTTGACAGGATATTATTAACTTGGAGGCAAAGGTTTATTTGGCTATATTCACTTGCTTTCATAGCAAATCGAATTAAATCTTTATTACTCGTATTCTCTCTCTCTCCTGTCAATAAAATAATAGCCACAAAGCCTCCAGAAAATTTGCGGTACAGAAGTTTGAGGAGGAAAGCCTTCAAGTTCCGGAGGTTTATAAAAGATTGTTTCCAATGGAATTCAGAAAGGGACTTTGAAAAAATTGAAATATGCTGTAGCTATATTTGAAATGGGGAGATTTGATTTATGGAGGTTCAGCTGTAAAAGTATTTTCAGAGCTCAACTGTCTATATTTTTATGCGGACATAAACTTTCGCCTGTCTTCCTCATCCAGGGCACATAGGCATGCAAGCTCACCTCACAAAGAAGGTTTGTCTCGAAGGTGTTTCAAGCGCAACTAAGCCTTGCGGCCACTAGAATTTGGACGGGCATTTTTGTGGGAACATGTAGGTGTCGCTGCTACGAAAGCGATAAGCGGCTGAATCCCGCCTGCGGTCATCATCATTCTACTTTTTTGGTTTCAGTATGCTTGGATCATAATGAATCGAAGATACGAATTATATTTTTATATATATTTTTGTATTGTCTCCAAAAAAGTGCTTGTCCAATCCCGCCCAAAATCTCAGCAACAGATGCTGCAACAACTTGCCCCGACAAGACTTCAACCGACTTCAAAAAACCCTCAGCTCCTCGTCTTCGCTCGCAGAACAGAAAAGAACGGAGCCTTCTTGAATAAAAGAAAAGGTGAAAAAAACAGAGAGAAACACGCCAGTTTTTCTTAGAAAACACATCCTTAATTTTTTTTTCACCCCACCAATTTTTCCATCTTCATCCCGAAAAAAAGAAGTCTTTTCCTCGTGCGCCTCATTGATCAACAATCGGAAATACTCGTCGGCGTGAAAGCCGCAAAAAACTGAGCCTTGTTTTCATCCCCTTTTTCAAAATTTCCCTTATTCCAAATTGAGTCGGCTTAATTCCCTTTTCCCTCCCGCCACTGCTTCTCATCATTCCGAATCAAATCTCTATTCTTTTTTTTTTTCCCTTCCATCAGAGCATTTGCTTGTCAAACAAACTCTCGCACCCCATCAGCCATCACATATATAAAAGAAAAAGAGAAACACAACCTCGTGAACGAACAAAAGAAAGTCTCGCGATTGTCCTCGAACACTGCTGAGATCATTTTCTTTCTAAATCTAAAAAAAAAAATCTAAGATGCACTCGGAAGATATTGAAATGTAGTGAACAACTAAGGTTTCAGGAGGAAATGACGATAGAAAACGATTTCTGACCTCTCAAAGCCAATAAAAAAAAAGAGTGACAGTGAGAATTTGATGTTTGGACCGCATTTTTTCGAAATGCCCGAAATAAAAAAAATTCCCCCAACCCAACGGATTTTTCCGCGTAAATTTTGCGTCATCAAAATCACTCTTCAGATATAAATGCTTCTCCTGCCTCTTCTTCTTTTTTCCCTGGTATGTCACGTATAAAAAGGAAAAAAAAGAGAAATTCTGGGGGGAAAAAAACAAAGAAGAAGTTCGCAGGGAATAAAAATCTTTTCCCAGCCAAAGATTTTCCCCCAAACTTCGTTTTTTTCTTTTCAATTCTCAGCAAAAAATTCATTCATTCCATTCTGAGATTACAAACAAACCTCGTGAGCATCTCGTCGCAAAGAGCACATCTTCATGTATCAAGAAAGAAAAACTTCTTCGCGCGTGAAAAAAAAAGAAACCTTGGAAGATGTTCGAGCGCAAACACAATTTTTTGTTGTTGGAAATTTGGAAATGAAATTACGGGGAACGAAAATGCGTCTGTTCATTCACGGTCCAGACGGGCATCATTAAAAACCCTGGTCATTATCACAGCTGCATCCTAAAAAGTACTGAATTCGTTTTCTTCATTGCCTCATTTGATCGATGTCAATATTTTCTCGGGAAGATACAGAATCAACTTCCAATAAGAAAATTAATGGGCCGCATAATGTTGAGAAAAATCAAAATAGCGAAGTCAATATTCCTTGAGTCATGGAATTTAAAAATTCCGAAAGAAAAACATTGCATGAACAACTAATAAAATAGGGAACAAAGTACTGTATTTAAGTTTTACGTTGCAACAAGAAACCTGTTGGATTTGCGTAAGTGTCACGATTTTTCCTCGAAGTAAGGTATTTTTGACAATTATAATTTTAAAAAAACTTTAAAGCGAACCCAAAATATACTCAAATTAAAATGCATCGCGTCCGCTGAGCAAAACAACCAAAATAATGTGTGATCAAGGGCAATACAAAATTCTTGAGCCATTTAAGATTATAAGAAAAGAAAGACCAGCGATTTCATATCGGAAAAGTCAAGAAGATGAAAGGAAAATTTCTCCTCAAAATTCTCAACCCTATCGATTGTCAGCATCATACATTTTGGGGCCGATCGATCGAAAAAATACGATAAAAAGATCCCCACCCGAATGAGTGCCCATGAATCAGGTCACATCCTGCCTTAGATTCTATAAAATAACTAAGTATCCTGAATTCAATAAATCCAAACGACAAATCAACAAATACGGGCCTTGAATAAAAACCAATGCATGCATTATTTCTTAGAAAATTTGGAAGAAATCTCGCTCTATAACTGAGAATCACTCGAAAAATACCAAAACTTCAGCACCAGCGTAGGTAGTATTTTTTAAGGGACAAAACTAATTTCTTTTACTATTTACCTCAGACGAAGACCAAGGATTAAAAGAAACTTTATGAAAGCTAACTTTCATTTCAATATTTCGCTGAAGTTTCTTCAATTCGACAAAGCGGTCTATTCAGAAAATAAGTAATGCATTTTAAAATTCCCCACGTGAATGAATCCATTTTTAAATTTAAACCAGATTCAACAATTGCCTCAAGAAATGACTCAGTTGACTTTTGGACTTTTGGAAAATTTGGTGAGGAATTACATTTTTCCAAGAAAACACTGCATATATAAAGATTTAAAATGTTCCCAAGGTGAAACCTCTAAAAGGAGGGAAAACTTCCAGCTAAAATCACGTTATCGCATCAAGCTCTTATAAGCGAACCTTTTTTTTTACGAGAACTCAAGAAAAAAAAACTAAACGAGAGCAATTTTCTGAGTTGGGCTATAAGCAAATCATTTTAAAAAACGAAAAGAAAAATAAATTGTGATAGAAACGAATTACTCCTCGTAAGAAGCCCATTATTAAAACGACACAACAAGTTTTTTATATTGGTCCCGCTCAGCGTTTTACACTGGAGTGAGTACTCTTGCATAAAGAACACGTACGTGCACAGTGGCGCTTGCTATGTCTCGCTGCCCAGTAATCTGCCAGCCGCCCTGTCGCCTGGGATTGTTGAAGGAGCGCGTCGGTTTGTGCGTGCCTGCGGCAATTTCCGACATGACGAGGTCGATCGGCCGCCGATCGAGTATGTCACAGCCGCGGACGTTTTACTAGGGGCGGCAAGGGTGGTTGTGCCGGTATCACTTTTAGGTTTCCTTTTCAGCCAGGTCGTGGTAACGGTGCATGAAGGTTAGAAGAAAGTGGACGTTTTATAAAAATAAATACAATAAATGAAATAAAAATTACAATAAATTCATGGAAACCATCAGAAAGCCTTGTGTTGCGGAAACGCGCTCTTGGCCATTGAAATTATTTCAAATAAAAGAAATCAGTTATAAAGCAAAACATTGTTACAACAAATACCATTACAACACATTTTTCAGCACATCAAACTTTTTCTTGAGTGCTGGCAGTGACCCCATGGAGTAACTATTCAAAAAATAGCATTATTGTTACAATAAATACCTTAGTAGCAAATCTTTCAGTGCAACAAAACTTTGCCTCATAAATCCCCAGCTTAGGAAAGCCCAAATACAAAATAAAATGTCACATAGTCTCATTATAATAAACTTCTAAATTCCAGTACTGTATAATAAACTTGTTTGAGGAATGTTCGATAGATTCTCTCGGTAGAAATTTCCTGACTAAGGCAGGCACTGTTTGAGATTTCCAGTCCAAAATGTAACTGACTGGTTCTTGTAGCATGGATATGGAAGCTGTAATGAATGACAAACATATTCTTCCAAGTGGTTCCACAAATGCCATCCTCACAAAATGGATAGAATGCATAAATTGGTTCAACTGATGAAATGCATGATTGAAGCTAAATTTTTTTAGATTGCTCAGTTTTTCAAACAAGAATAAAAATAAATCTGAGAATGCCAATAAAGCAAAATACAGTAAAATGTATTACAAGCAGGTCTGTTGAGATAATTTTTTCCAGTCATTAATTCTGAAAACCCTCTTATAGCATTCTATATTCAGTATAAAAAAACGTTTTTTGAAGTACCCAAAAGTTGGCTGCAATGAGATTTTACTCTCTTGTATAAGTTGAACCTGGATAAGTCAAACCTCTGTAAGACAAATACCTGCCTGAGTCAAACTTGTTTCACATCTCCGAATTCCCTTAGAAACAATGAATTAAAAACTTCCCCAACTCAAAGTATTTTTCTCTCAGACCTCTTTATGAGTCAAATTTTCTGAGGCCTTTTGGTTATTATTTCTTTGAACAAAGAAAAAAGAGAAAATCAATAAAACAAATGATGATGCATCTTGATATAGGAAGTGAAAGACTAATTGAGCAAATGAACCCCAACCTCCAATAAGTTCAGCAAACAGCGTAAACTCATTAAGAAGCAAGTTGAGGCCCAAAACATCCTAATTTACAATTTTTAAACTATTCCTCACAAAAAAATATTTTTTTTCTTAAGTCAAAACCTCCCCAAGTCCAAACCTCCCTAAGTCAAATGTTTTCTTTCTTTCTGATGCCTATAGAAAATTCGACTTGGAGAGGTTCGACTGTGTTGGCTTGCAATCTTTACCCGGATGGACTCCTCCTCCTTGCGCGTGTGTTCAGCAATGAACTTGACCCCCTCGAATGCCCTGTGGACTTCTGGGCAGTAGTGGGCATGCGACGGGTTCCGACACGGCGGAAACACGGCGGACTCCGGTCCCCGCGGGCATTCATGAGCAGAGAGTCGTCCGGCGGCGGCGGAGGCGGCGGGATCCCGTGCCCGTGCACTTTGCACGACCCATTCAACCCCATGTCCAGATCCCTGTCATGCAAAAAATAAAAAATAAAAAACGAAGGAAAATATAATATCAAAGTATTTACACGTGAATTCGACCGCTATCAAGTACTGGATGTACACATTACAGAGCGTAACCAAATTTGTGAACAGTAATTCCGGGTTTAAAAAATAAAAAAATAAACAAGAAAAACGGACGCATTTTCTGTCAATCCATTAGGAGAACACGCATATTAAACACTTGAGGTATTCATGAACTCAATTAAAGAGAAAATTACGAATGAACGATATTAGCAAACATCAGCAGTGATGAAACAACTCATCGAGGAAATGGTGCGTTGAATATTTCAAAGGCTGTTGATGAGAATTTTAAAAATTTGGTATATTTTTATTCCTATTTCTGAGTTTTCTTTGGGTACAAGCCATTCATCAGGTGTAACTCCGACGTACTGGCCCAAGCTCAAATATTTGTAAATTGAGCCAAATCCGAGTAATTTCAGGGGGTTTTATAGCTGATAACATATTGGCATTCGAAATTTTAGCCCTGCGTAAAAAAAAAAAACCAGTCAGCAATAAATGCATGCTCAATTTTAAGAATAAGCCTTACTCGATATATCTTCATTCGGAAGCAACGCATTTACGAAAAAAATCAATGCCGCATTTTTGAAAAGTGTATGCAATGCTCATTGTTTTTTCTGTTTTTTTGTGTGCAGAAATATCAACCCCCAAAAATTCTGGAATTTAAAATTGTGCCCATACGTCTCATAAAAATGTCTTTAAAAACATTACGCAAGTGGGAAAAATTCATCGGACAAAACATCTTTATACTGAGAAAATCTCAGTAAAGATCATTGTATAGAGAGAGTCCACGTTTTNTCATACAGTGTCGGCGCCTGCAAAATGATCCCCGCCGTTCCCACCAACACGGCCATAGTGAAAATCCAAAGGAAAAGTCGGTCCAGCACCATTGCCACGTACTTCCAATCTTCTTTCACCTGCAAAACAAAACAAAAATACAAAAAATGAAAAAAAAAATTATAATAAGTTCATGAAATCATCAGAAATCCTTGTGTTGCGGAAACGCGCTCTTGGCCATTGAAATTATTTCACATATAAAAGAAATCAGTTATGAAGCAAAACATTGTTACAACAAATACCTTAGTAGCAAATCTTTCAGTGCAACAAAACTTTGCCTCATAAATCCCCAGCTCAGGAAAGCCCATAAAAAATAAAATTTCAAACAGTCTCATTATAATAAACTTCTAAATTCCAGTACTGTATAATAAACTTGTTTGAGGAATGTTTGATAGATTCTCTCGGTAGAAATTTCCTGACTAAGGCAGGCACTGTTTGAGATTTCCAGTCCAAAATAAGACTGACTGGTTCTCGTAGCATGGATGATGGAAGCTGTAATTAATGACAAACATTCTTCCAAGTTGTTCCACAAATGCCATCCTCACAGAATGAATAGAATACATGAATTGGTTCAACTGATGGAATGCATGATTGAAGCTCAATTTTTTAGATTGCTCAGTTTTTCAAACAAGAATAAACAAAATCTGAGAAAGCCAAAAAAGCAAAATACATTAAAATGTATTACAAGCAGGTCTGTTGAGATAATTTTTTTTCAGTCATCAATTCTGAAAACCCCCTCATAGCATTCTATATTCAGTATAAAAAAACGTTTTTCAAAGTACCCAAAAGCTGGCTGCAATGATATTTTATTTTCTTGTATAAGTTGAACCTAGATAAGTCAAACCTCTGTAAGTCAAATACCTGCCTGAGTCAAATTTGTTTCATGTCTCCATCTGAATTCCCTTATAGAAACAATGCATTAAAAGCCTCCATAACTCTAAGTATTTTTCTCTCAAACCTCTTTAAAAGTCAAATTTTCTGAGGCCTTTTGGTTATTATTTCTTTGAAAAAAAAAAGAGAAAATCAATGAAACAAATGATTTAATGCATCTTGATAGGAAGTGAAAGACTAATTGAGTAAATGAACCCCAAACTCAAAGTTCAGCAAACAGTGTAAACTCAATAACCCTTAGATGGCAGAGGGTTCTTTCCCATAGCAGGACGGAGTCAGATTATTTTTGTATCCTTCCACATTTTCATAATTTTGAAGGTCAGGAAAACCCTTCCAGGTGGGCTGAGGCAACATTGGGATAAATCAAAAAAAAAAAAACTGGTAGACTAACTGAGCATTTTTAAAAATATTCCTGCAAAAGTATTCTGTGCCCAGGGAAAAAAACATCAGGATTTTTCCCAACTTTGCCCTTAACCCCCTGTTGACATTTTTTTTCTTCACCTCTATGAGGTACAACAAAATGTTTCAAAAAAAGTCCAACTTTGCCGCTCAAGGGTTAATAAGAAAGTTTTGGCCTAAAACATCCTAATTTACAATTTTTAAACTATTCCTCGCAAAAAAAATGTTTGTTTTCTAAACTCATGACCTCCAAAAATCAAAACCTCCCCAAGAGTCAAACGTTTTCTTTCTTTCTGATGCCTATAGAAAATCCGACTTGGAGAGGTTCGACTGTGTTTGCTTGCAATCTTTACCCGGATGGACTCCTCCTCCTTGCGCGTGTGTTCAGCAATGAACTTGACCCCCTCGAATGCCCTGTGGACTTCTGGGCAGTAGTGGGCATGCGACGGGTTCCGACACGGCGGACTCCGGTCCCCGCGGGCATTCATGAGCAGAGAGTCGTCCGGCGGCGGCGGAGGCGGCGGGATCCCGTGCCCGTGCACTTTGCACGACCCATTCAACCCCATGTCCAGATCCCTGTCACGCAAAACAAAAACAAAAACGAAGGAAAATATAATATCGAAGTATTTACACGCGAATTAGACCGCGATCAAGTGCTGGATGTACACAATACAGAGGGCGCAACCAAATTTTTGAACAGTAAATCCGGGTTAAAAAAAATTAAATTGATAATAAAAACTGACGCATTTTCTGTCAACCTTTCAGGAGAACACGCTTATTAAACATGCAAGGTATTCATGAATTCAATTAAAGAGAAAATTGAGAATGAAAGATATTAGCAAACATCAGCAGTGATGAAACAACTCATCGAGGAAATGGTGCGTTGAATATTTCAACTGCTGTTTATGAGAATTTTAAAAATTGGGTATATTTTTATTCCTATTTCTGAGTTTTCTTTGGGTACAAGCCATTCATCAGGTGTAACTCCGACGTACTGGCCCAAGCTCAAATATTTGTAAATTGAGCCAAATCCGAGTAATTTCAGGGGGTTTTATAGCTGATAACATATTGGCATTCGAAATTTTAGCCCTGCGTAAAAAAAAAAAACCAGTCAGCAATAAATGCATGCTCAATTTTAAGAATAAGCCTTACTCGATATATCTTCATTCGGAAGCAACGCATTTACGAAAAAAATCAATGCCGCATTTTTGAAAAGTGTATGCAATGCTCATTGTTTTTTCTGTTTTTTTGTGTGCAGAAATATCAACCCCCAAAAATTCTGGAATTTAAAATTGTGCCCATACGTCTCATAAAAATGTCTTTAAAAACATTACGCAAGTGGGAAAAATTCATCGGACAAAACATCTTTATACTGAGAAAATCTCAGTAAAGATCATTGTATAGAGAGAGTCCACGTTTTATTGGTCAAAATTTATATTTTCATCCATATAATGAAGCCACCAAGAAAAATAATCAGTCAGAATACTGAATTATAAGTCAAATAATTACCGAACTCTTTACACAGTTTCCAACAATGAACATGGAATATAAAAATCAAATTTTCAGATTTAACAGCTGTGAAATAATGCATGCAAATGAATAAAATAAAATACAGTACAAAATATGCTTGGTTTCAAAATACAGGTACTAATGAAAATGCAATTACAATAGCTTAAGCATCATCAGATCCGTCGGATGCAAAAGTTAACACGATCAAGACAATGCTTGATTTCCGGGGAAACACGTTACGTGCTGTTTTCTCGTGACGAGGCGGCAAGAGTCAACTCGTGTATATATTTATATATATATACAGTATATTTATTAATAACCACCCATCATCAAGGCTGACAAAACGCGTCGGGTACTTCCTGCATGCCCAGCAGTTCAGCACTTAAAATGCATCGCCACTCATTCAAAAGGACGAGCAGGGTGTTAATTAAAACGGGGTCGTACCGGAAATAATCGGATCTCGGCCTCGGGGGCCTCGGAATGCCGCCCACGTCTCTGAGCTCGTTGGGCGACGAGAAGGAAAAGTCCCTGGGTCCGGCACCATAGTACCTACCCCGGTCGTGGGGGTGGTAATCTCGCAGCTCCACCCCATTAAACGTTCGCACCATCACTCTGAAAGAGGAAAAAAAATATATATACAGTACATACATTTTTTCCCCCGGACGAGGGGAACAGCAGCACAATTGATCAAGAAATATGCAGCCCAAGACAGATTGCTGTATACAGTACGAGTACAGTGTAAGTGCTGTAGACTGTAGCGTCATCAATCACCAGAGCAAGATGACAAGCGAAGGTGTGAAAGGATAGCTTTACACTAGATGTCGCTCATTACCGTAACATGCAACGCGTGAACAGCAGGAGTTCCGGATGCTGATACTACACTATCTAGACAGGATAATACAAGTACAGTACGTACAGCATATGCTTTTTGCTTCAGTTGCGCATAATTGATACTTTCATCAAATTTTGCTGCTGTGAAAATAAAACCTGAAAAAAGGATTTTGAAAAAAATCTTGCAATGAACCCCATCAAAGAATCCGGATGCTGTGAACTACGAATGGCTCTCAGCAAAGCTGTATAGATGTGAAGCAAGATCTTAGCTCATTTTTAGCGGGATTTTTTTTTTCAAATATTTGAAAAAATTCTCTCTCAGTAATTATCTCAGGGAAGTACATTCACATTCAGCATGACTTGAGAAAATTTGTCGGAATGAAAATATTTTTCATTGAAACGATGAGCTGTGGTTATATTGTACTTGAGAAAACTCTGAAAAAATGTCCATCGCCCGGGAAATATTTGTTAATAAAGTACAATACTGCATTTTTTAAAAAGCTTAAAATGCATGACTGATTTCTTTGATTAATTTCAGTTTTGCACACTTCAACAGTACCGAACCTTATTTGGCTATTATACAGTTGACTCAGTTCATCTCAACTTTTTTCCTTCGATTTTCTCTCCTTTTCTCAAAAATTCTCAAGTCTTACGGAAATCATGAAACTCGTTATGTATTAGTCATTTAAAAAATCTAACTTTGCTACACAAATGCAGATTTCAAAAAGCAAAACACAAGACTGACGCAGTCCGTAAATTAACCCTGGCACTTATTTGAAGGCCATTTTAAATACATATTAAAAAAGCTGCTGGTGGAAGACTTTCAATATAGTAAACAATACTCAAATAGAATGCAAATTGAATTTCAGAAGAAGGGAAAAATCTCATCAATGTATTGACACCGATTCCGGCCTGTTTCTGGCTTTAGAAAAAAAGCAAATAATTTTTATTTATTTCTAGCTAAATCCACAAAATACTGTCCACTCATATATAAAGATCATAGCTCCTGAATGAAGCTACTGGACTTCGTGATTTCATCAACGAATTCACCCCATTTCCTCTCGACTTCCGCCCTTTAAAAGCTGCCGAATAAAAGATAAACTCATTCACGCAGAATATTAATTCTGTGCAAGAAAAAAAAAAGGTGCATGACCTTCCCCCAGCAAGATGGAACACCCAGTGACCTTTTTCCTACCCTGCAGCAAAATCCACCGTCTATTAGACGAGTTATGGACAGGTTTGATCCACCTTTTCCCCGCTATTACCCGTCACAGTCACAGTTATTCCGAATTTCCTCTCTCTTCCCTATACATCACACTTCACAGATATGGCAAAGGAATTCAGAAGCGTTTTTCTTTTACAAAAAAAAGAAGAGAGAGCAGGAAAAAACGGGGGCTTCCCTGTGATGCAATATTCACACCATGGGTTATCCACAGCAGAAGGAGAGAAGAAGAAGGTTCATCCACTAAAACGTCCCTGGATCGAAATGAAAATGCAGGCACGTGCTCATGACAATCGAGGCAAGGAAGAAAAAAAGTATAAATATATATACATTTATACAGTATCTATATATATATATGTATATATACTACGTGCAGGTTTCACATAGCCAACGAGGCGTTTCATGCTTTCGGTTCGAGTTCCGTGTTGGAGACGAGGTTCCCTTCTTTTCTTTTCTCCTTTTTAAACGCGAAGATTTCGCCGATTCCACTAATAAAATGCACTAATAAAAAATTAATGATTATGATTCAGAATTTTTAAAAAGGCACCTCCCCGATGACGATACTTTCCTCCACCAAAAAAAAAAAAAAAAAAGACTGCCGTAACATGACCAAAAGATGATTCAAAGGATAATATGAGCCTCAAAATAAATGGCGTGCAAAAACGGTTCGATGGTATAAAATATTCCCATCGGATCCAGAAAAGAAAGAGCATCAGATTACCAAACTTCATGAAGTTGGAAATGTAGCAAAATGTAGTCTGAATGGAGTAAAAAAAAGTGAAATTGTCAAGTATTATCGATGATGAGGTGTATGAAATTTGAAACAACGAATAAGTAAGATGAACTGCTCAAGCAAATGAAATATAACCAATGAAAATACAAGAAACGGTATAAATATGGAATATATGGGACTCGATCATCAATTGTTTCTGCCATTTTTCCTTCTTGGCAATTATACTGTATATATATTTTAATCCTCGAGTTGAATGCTATCAAAACGTTATTCTTCGGTCTTCCTGACTTCATGATATAGTCTTTCGAATCCCAACGGCGACATTTTAGCAGGGTACATTTTGACTAAATCAAATGGAAAAATTACGAAAATTTGTTGACATTCAGTGTCAATACCGCAATAATGAGTATCACTTGATCATTTCAAAAATAACAATAGTAAATCATTTTTTAAATTCTCCCCATTCCATAATTTTCCAACCGCAGTCTTGAGTGAGTTATTTTTCAAAAGAGAAAATCTCCGGAATCCGAAATTCATTCCAGCTAGGTTTGATTGCAAAATCAATCATTGACTCTCAAAAGTCTCAATACTGCGGAAAAAAATTTTTAAATGTTCGCACAATTATTTTTATTTTGCGGCAGAAACAATTAAGAGAAAATCCCGTTTTGAATGGAAAACTCGGCAATCCCGTAAAAATACGAAACGGAACAAATTCCGGAATAAACCGCTTTTCTTACCTGTCACCAACAAAGTTTCTGAACCGACCGCACATTGACCATCATCATCATCATCATCATCACGACCAGGACACCATCACGGGGGATTTTCGGAAGGACAATAACACGGGAAATACGAGAATGAAGGCGAGCAACGAAACTCTCCCCCGCCGCAATATTCGGATCAAAGAACTCATACAACAACCGAAGCCAGAAAAAGCAAACACGTATTCATGGTTTTTAATGCAAAACAAACAAAAAAGAAGAAGAGAGACCAGGATCAACATTACAAAAAAAAAAACTCATCAGTTTCCCCAACGAACCCCAGGGTTTTACAAAGGAAAATCACCATTCAGGGTACAAACCCCCAAACACCATCAATTAAATTTTAATTTTCTTGTCTTTCTAGAAAATGACGACGAGGAGCCATTTCATTTTTTTTAAAACTATATTTCAAAATACGAACGAAACAGTTTTTCAAGTTTTTAACACATCTGCAATGCTTATACTATTCTTCAGAGCGGTATTTATTCTCAACTCACGAGCTTTCTTTGCAGGATATTCATTTAAAAATTATAAATAAATCAATTGAACTTCATCGAAATTTTCCCCGTTTATCATGACTTTAATCCGAAATTCAAATAAAGAAAAAAAGCTGTTCCAATTCAAGAATGTCTTAATCCACGAAGAATACCCAACTCAATTTCACACCGTCGTTCTTATTGCTAATTAACGAGAAGATTCTCCGAAAAAAAAGCGGTGTATAAATGAAAGGATCCTCACGAAAAAAAAGAGAAATGCCGAATTATGTTAAATATGCAGCAGAGTACGATTCATTAAAACACACACAAAGAAACCTAGGACACCCCAAATAAAAATTCCTTTTCAACAAGAAATAAATACCCACTCTGTGAGAAAATCAGACCGAAAATCGTTAAATTCCCAATAACTCAAAAAGTGAAATTTGCTGCCATTTAATTTAATTTGACATTCGCTAAAAAAACACTTATATGGGCGCTGGAATGAACATTAAGATAAAGGGGGTTATTTGGGTTCGTTGGGACTGCTGGGAATTGACAACAGAAATATATAGATAAATACACGATTATTTATATGTAAAGTGTAAAAAATAAACTTACCGGTGCTTATCCATGTGGTAATGAGGCCGCTTCATGACGAGAAGCCTTGGCAGAATTTGCAGAAAGACTCGTCTCACCCACGGTGCCATTGTGTGCGTTTGCGGCGAGCGGAAATGCACGTTGAGGACAACCACAGTCACACATATGCTAGAAATCAAGTTGAAAGATCAGATTTAGCGTCAGCAGTTCAATATATAAAAAACCTTATTTTTTACTGAACCTTTAAAATAATCTGAGCAGAATTCAAGGAATAATTAATCATCAAGCAATGATATTCCACCTCGAGCAACAACAAATAAGCAAGACGATCCCTCAAAGATTTTCTACAGCATTTAATAACAGAGCAATGCATAAAAAGGAATGTGTAGCACATATTATTTTTGTGATCCAATAAGTCTGAAAGAATTTAGGAAATTGCACCATGCACAACTGCGAAGAACAAAAAAAAAAACGAAACAAAAAATAGAAATATACCCTAGACCTAGAGAATATTTATATTTATTGGGAAGGTAGCAGATTTTATGGGATTTTCGAGAGACTCATTTACTAATTGAAAGCGGCTGGAACTGAACATTTTTTCCTCTTCACTGACGCAGTTCCTAATTCATCAGATGAGATAGAAAATTTAATAAAGAAGTAACTATTTGACGAGGAAAAAAAAGCGTTACTTCCATGTAGTTCTTCACGACAACATCCAATAATAATCATCATAGCAAAGCACTTCGCAAAACCCAGAAAATACCTCATTTCTCCAGGGGAAAGGCGAACTAAAAATCTTCAGAAAATCCGAAACAGGAAAAAAAAAGAGAGATCCTGGTCAAGAATATGAAGTAAACGTTAATCAGATTATATCTGGTACTGTAAAACAATTTCTGTCGGCTTTTTTAATATCCTTTTGATGATTAAAATAAACGGATGTTGTCACAGAAACAAGAACTTATTCATTTCATATGTTTCACGGCCTCAACGTAAGTTTATTCTTTAAAAAATATTCATTCTGCTGATGCAGAACAGTATTACTCTCAAAATAACTAAGACTTCCAAGTCTTCCCTATTTTCTTGTAAATTAAGAACTGAATGTTCACTAGGTTCACTTTTCCATGCATTCATGTGCGCTATTAAAAAAATTGAAATATTTTACAATGAGGAAAATTTGTTTGAAATGCGAAATATGTGAGAAAAAAGACGCTGCTTGAATGCATGCAGAAAGTTGCTTCTCACGAATGTAATTCGTCAGAAACATTAAGAATAATAATAATTATTATTATTATCATGACTAAGAACTGCGATCTTCGTCGTTGGAGCTCATCATCATGATGATTGCAACTCTGGAAAAAAGTAATTATCTTCCTGAAATTCATGTCAAGAATTTTTTATTTTCTCTTTCTCTCATTCTTATTCAATTCCTTCGGCGTGGATGATGAGATTCTGTGAGATAATCAGAAGACGGGTCTGGTTCTTAATCAGCGACTCGTGCTATAGCACTCATCATCCGCCGTACATGTGCCAAGTTTTGAGCGTAATTAGAGCACGGGCTTCGTGGAGGGAAAAATACCCGACCCACGCCCGTGGGCATGATATCTTCACTGCCACCATCTCAATGATCATCAAAGGAAGTTTTCCCCATAACATCGCCCGCAGCGGAGACGAATATAATTTTGAGTTTTATTCTTTCAAAATTATTGATCGCTGTCTGAGAGAGAATATATCTGAATCTTGTTGAGTTTCAGGAATTTAATTTTTACGAGAAAAATACAGCATCGCCATCAGCAATGTCCTTCAGATTCACTGACGCTTGGATTGATTTATCATTCAATAAAATCTGGAAATTTTCAGAAATTTTTCTCAGGTTTGTTTTTCAAGTTTGCCACCATCTTGATAATGATCATCAAAGTAAGATTTCTCCATATCAACGCCGCAGCAGAGACGAATAATTTTGAATTTAGTTCTTTCAAAATTATTGATCGCTGTCGTCGAACAGAGGATCTGACTGTTGTTAAGTTTCAGGAATTCAATTTTTTACGAGCAAAATACAGCATCGTCATCAATGTCCCGCATGTTAATCAATTTATTGCTTTTTTAAGAAAACCTTACCCAGTTTTTCCCTCGTCGCTTCTTTGTCGCCATCCTAGAAAATTGTTGCATAAGAAAACTAACTACAGTAAAATATCATTACAACGAAGCCATTGGGGCCAGTAAAATAGCTTCGAAACATTCGATTCGGTGTAACGTAAATCTTTAAATATTGTGACAGTAGGGCAAGGAAAATGACTGCTTTGAAAGAGATTATTCGTTATAACGAGATTCGACTGCATTTCTTATCTCGCTGCTGTTAAAGCGTTTCAAGACACGCGGAAAGAGGACGACCCTCACAAAAACCTTTAAAAAAACGTAAACGCAAACTTGCATTTTTTATCTGATTTAATGTGTTTCAATACGTGTGTTTTAAGTATTAAACTGAATTCAACCATCAAATTGACGTCATTCGAAAGAAAAATTTCCTGAACTTTTAAATGACAATTTTGAAAGCGGAATAGCTTGAACCGCTCAGTGATTATAATGGTACGCCCATCACTTCTTGAGACTTCAGGTAAAATCTTCTTGGGACAATGATTTCAACTCCCAAATTTTTTTGGAACCACACAAAAAACCAAAACAAATCGACTTTAATTTTCGGCTCCACGTCCGTCAATAAGAGAAAACTGGTGACGATGAAAAGAGGCGCAAGGTATTTTCACATTATAAAATTACAAAGGATATTCACGTAAAACCTCCTCTGAGCAGATTATGACTAAAGTCTGTACCTCTGAACCCCAAAATTACCACCCCAATACCCGTCCGATCATTGCCATATTTTTTATGCCTCACTTCCAGAAACGGATATACTGTATATACAGCATCAGCAGCACAGACGCTAATCTGATCAGCGCAAAAAACTGCATACTGGCGATACTGACAGTCATTGTGACTGCAGGTCAGAGTGCATATATATATATATATAGGAACGAGTTAATTGGCAGCAATGCGGGCCAATATTAATCCATCGGAAAAGGAAGCCAAAGCAAACACACACAGAGTCGAGCAGTGCAGCGGGGATTACCCCTTATATATATGTGCTGTCCTGAGTTATTTGCTGCTACTCAGAGGGACCAAAACCCCCCAAACCCCTCAAAGCATTGTGCAGCCCAATGTGGATAGGTTCGTTGCTCTTCTGGGGACAGATAATTTTATTGAAGGGCTGTAGCAACATGTGAAGGATTCTGGTTGGATGGGTCTCAACATGGTTTGCATCAGAAAATAGAGAAGTGAGACCCTGAGATGCAGACATAATTGGTGCATCAAGAGTGTCCCTGAGTTGAGTCTCATTTTCTCTTAGACTTACATTATACAATTTATAATTGGTGTTTTATGGACAAAATACTCACCATAATTGCATGAAAATACAAATTTTTTTCCAATTTAAACTGATTCCAATCAATATATTTCAACACAATATGGACATTTGGGGAATTGAATTCTGATACCTCTGTAGAGTACATAGAAATTTTGGCATTCTCTGTAAAAATAACATTTGAGTGAAAAAGACAGAAGGAAGTCCTTGTCTGCTGGCAGTAATTTTTTTAAATCAGTTAAATGGATGGTAAATTGGTGAGAGAAATGCCCAAGAACTTTTCTTACACCAATTTTAGGGTTGGAAATATCTGTTTCTTTTAATTTGGCCTGAAATGTTTTTGCAATTGTATCACAAAATGTCCTTATGCCTAGTCAGTGTCCTAATGTTTGGCTATTTTATTTCCTTTTTCTGGGAAAATGAGTGTCCCTATGTCGAATTGTCCGCAGGTCGAGGTGTCCGCATGTGGGGGTCTCACTGTAATCAGTAAAAATCCATCTCCCCATCTTCAGATTAATCAGATTCAATTGATCCTTTGCAAAATTTAAACACTTACCTGTACTGTATATGTATCCAAGAGTCACGAAGAGAAATTTTACAAAGAAAATCTGTTGAAAAAACATGATTCAGGCGCAAATCGATTAATTTTACTGTAATACCCTATAAGTCATTCGAGATTAAGAAACACTTAATTCTTCGAAAAATAAAAAAGCACTACTGTATATAAGTATTCAATCGAGTAAATACAGTATCACGTTCCCTAAAGTAAGATGGCGAACAAAAACTTTAAAAAAATCGCATCTCTGAAAAATATGTGCACCCAATATATTGTGACTGAATCATCGCAAGATTTCAAGAATAAATTTTAATTTTAACTTGATTCGAAACTAAAGTTAATTGCTTTTCAACAAAATTCAGTTTTTGGAATATTCCTGTATTATATGGGTATAGCATTTTCCAAAAATAGCTCAAGGATGATACGCCCTTGTATATGAAAAAAAGTTAAAAATATACATATTAGTGGACTCTCTCTAAAGTCATGTTCTTTTTAGAACGATTTTTTTTCGGTCCCAAAAAGGTTCTCTCGTCCCCGCTTTATTTGGGTTCTTGTACCATTTCTAAAACGAATTTTTTCTTATCCCTTGAATTTCGTAGTAGACAGAGTCCACGTACCCACACATAAAAAAGTCCTTATTTTCCCACTTAATTTTGAAAAATAGTGATTAAATATGAAACACTCTAAAAATGCAAAAAAAAATGAAGCTGGGGATCAAATAATCCCAGAGTGTACACGTTTCTTTATCGCAATTTTCTTGCCAAATTACTGCACTTAAAAGAGACATGGATTTTTTTTAAATAATTTCAACAACGACCACTCAAAGATGAACTAAAAAAGAGTATAAATGATTGAAAGATCTTTAAATTATCTTCAGTGGCTCCGGCAAAAAGGAAGTATATATTGTACATCGCAGAAGAGCACAATAACGCTTCACTCCGTCCCCTGTCAAGCAAAGGACACCTATTGGATAATACTTTGTCCGACTCGGATTTCCCGCCAGCGAAATCCTCTTTCACGTCGTTAATCCTCCCCTTCTGCTTTTAAACTTGGCCCGGTCACGTCACTGCCACATTCTGAAAGCTCTCAGGGTTTACGGGGGGCTTTTGCTTTTCTTGGATATCTTGGAAATTCCGCGCCGAGTTGGTCCTCAATAATTATTCTCACAAAACGCATTCACAGATAAATTTGGAACGTTTCCATTGAAATATACATTGAGGCGATTTTGGAATCGTGGTTCAAGAAATGCACGACTGAAAGAGTAATAAAAACGCTTTGTAAAGTACATCCCATTACTGCACCACATCATTTCAACTTGGGATGGAACATCTTCTCATGAAGTTTAGGAAATGATATCTGATTTCAGAATGCAGTTTATGGTACGCTATTTCTAAATTTTATTCGTGTACGCATACACATCAGTTGAGCAGTTGTACATTGTGGAATATATTTTCTTTTATTTTGGTATCCATATACAGCTTATTTCTCTGTTCCCCATTCTGAAGTGATTGAATGCGTTTGAATGGGTTCAGGTTGGGTGGGGAAGGTTGGTATATATGTGGGAATGTTGATTGAACCTTGTGAATGCTGAAAAGCAGAAAATAAAGCTTTATGTTCATTCATTCAACTTGATTTGTGAAACACGTAAATAAGTCACAGTGAGGTTTCACACATCCTCAGATCACTTTATTGTATTGCTTGGATCGATTCCTGCTTCATAAACAATTATAAAAAAACTAGCTGATAGTGCCCAGCCACACCTGGGCAATGTGTGGAAACATGAGTAAAATACCCTACTGTACCATTGCCATCCACCTACACTACACTACAACCTACCCTACACTCAAAATTTCTCGGAATAGCCAATGTGGTGGCTGTGAAGGCGGCTGTTGATGAAAATGGCGAAATTGCCTAGGAAGATCTGGAGGCAACCCTTAGAAATAATGCCTCGCTGAATTCAAGAATTCTGAGGGGAAAGCTGGGCTACAACAACAAAAAATCTGCAAGAAGGGCACCTCATCTTTTGAGTTGAGAGCAAAACTCTGCCAGGGTAAATTTTGCAAAACATTCAAAAAAATTTGTCATAAACAGGGCGGATTTTTTTGTGTATGACAAAGAATACGTTTTCCCTATAATGAATTAATTTTTTTCAGTTCAATTGTATGCCATTTTATGGTCTATTCCGAGAACTTTTGTTACAACATATTTTGTATAATCATGCGAACTACGTATCTCCGACCTTCTCAAGCAAAATATCCTCCAAAAACTCAACCAAAATAAGGAAAAAAAAACATAGAACCCCCATTATCGTATCTAATCTGATGAGATGCGTAATATCATGCGAATTTACGAATCTTTGACCTGATGATCAAGCGAAATATTGTCCAAAAACCAGCAGGAGAAGAAAAAAAAAACACGCGGAGATGAAAATCAGACCCCATGCAGAGTAAAGTAGAATAAAAAAAATGGAAGCAATAAAAGAAAGTACACAGAGAGGCCAGTCAGCACGACCCCCCACTATACAGAAAGAGGTGGGGGGGTCACGGCATAATACGACCCCCATAAAGGCAGCAATCTACTCGTCTATTCCTTATACTCAACAACAACTTTTCGGGGGCTTACCTGAGAGTCACGAGCACCATCGCGAAGATGAGGTATTTGCCGAGAAGGGGAAGACTCACGCTGGTGGGGGGAATGATCTCTGTCACCAGCAAGAAGAACACAGTCAGACTGACAAGGATGCTGATGGACAGGTTGACCTGTTGTGTGTGTGAGTGTGTCACACGAACACATATCACACCCAGCAGCAGCGGAAAAGAATGATTCCGCCCCAGGCAGGAGAAAAAAAAAGAAAGAGGAGAGAACAAGAAAAAATTAAAATGCACGTCAAAAACACTTATTCTCGTCGATTATAATTTTTTGGACGTTTTTCTCCTTAAAACAAATAGAAATAAGCTACAGTCGAACCTCTTCAAGTCAGGATGTCAGAGTAAAAAGCTTCTTTTTGTTGCTGCGGAAACGGAAGAATAATTACCGAAAATTGGTTCTGGTGATATTCGAAACATGAATTGCTTCTTAAATGAGTTGACAGGATGCAGTATTTTTTTAGGCATGAGTTCATTTGCCCAATATCAGCCACTCACTTCCTTTCAAAATGCATCAAGTGACATTTTTAATGATTTTATATTTCCTGTGTCAATGGAAATAATAGCCAAAAGGCCTCCAGAAAATTTGAGTTTTGGAGGTTCCAGCGGGAATTCCTTCGAATTAATGAGCCATTAAGGCTTTTTCGGAGAAAATCAAAAAAAAAATTCGACATCGATCGTGAGATTCGATTTATAGAGGTTCAACTTTGTTGCTAAAAACTGCGCTGTATATGAATAATTAATTTGGAGAACGCTTTTTCTTTCAAACTTCCCAAGCGATTTTTATTGCAAATTTGATGCCATCAAAGAATGCGCTTCATGAAAAATATTTTTAGTCTTGGCTGTGATATAAGAGTTTATAAGCTAGCTGAGAGGATATTTTTAGGGAGCTCGTTTGCGAGGTTTGATCAATGAAAGCAACCTTGGACCATAAGGTCCCAATCAACTCGAAATCAGCAATAAAAATAAGCACAGTAATTTTCTAGGTAGACGAATATCTGAAACACTTCGCATCAAGTTTATTTCGGAACACGTTGAAACTTTTCGTCAAAAAATTACATTCGGAAGAAAATGAAAGTAAAATGTTGCCAGGATGTATTCAATGCAAAACGTTTGAACCCTTTGACGAAGAATATAAAAACTCTCGGTCGAAAAATAAATTATCCAATGAATGCATGCTGGATTACTGTATCTGATTTGATGAAAATATTGCATTTCACAGGGGATTTATTTAGCATTAATTTTTCGCAGGTGGCCCAAAAACAATGAAGCTTCGTAATATGTAAAAAAAATATTGATAAAATAATAGGATTATCGGATGAAGCATTATACCAGTAATGTGTGCTTCGCATATTAGAGAATTCCCATTCAACTCGAAATTGGCAATAAAAAAGACCACAGTAATTGTATAGATAGACGAACAACTGAAACATTCGATATTAAAGTCCATCAACATCATACGAGTATTTTGTCTGCCTTCGTCATATAGCATTACAAATAAATCAATTATTTCATATCGATAAAGACTCAGAAGTGCAAGATTTTCAAAAGTGCTTCGGAATCCTTCTTTTGAATTTTCAATTTATGCATCATATAGCCAAAGAACATGCGTCAAATCATGGTAATTAATTGTATTCTCAAAATGACAAGAAAGCGCATCGAAACCCCAAAAGCACTCAGGGAAGATTTAAGTTTAAATATGAATTCAAAATTTGAAACCCCCCATGCTTTCTAAAATGTGTTTTTATATTCAACATTATATATACTGTATAGGGAGACAAACCCCCACTTATTTTCATAGGTTCCCTTCAACCTATAGAGCTGGAAAAGAAATTTGCAAAAAAATTGAAAAGCATCTTTCTTCGCTTTTAATTTTTGTTATTCAACTCTTGATCGCCATTTCCATAATTCATGCGCATAACTTTGAATCCTCATCATACCTTGCACAAAAATTGCCTTTCACATATTTTTTTTACGCTTCATAGCAACGCAGCAATTTGAATTTCGGTTTTTCTTCTTCTTTTCTGACTGAGGCTTCGAAAGAATCCGAACAGATGCTCCTCTTATCGTAATTTTTTTTTAAATTAAGATTTCGGACGATGCGCAGGATCTTGGATGCTTCCAAATCGGGAATTAGCAGTTTGAAAAAGGGAAGGAAAATTGGCAGAAAATTGCAAAAATGCACTCGCCTTTTCCCCACTGTCGGATGGAAGATAGAAGACGAGCACGGTGAGGAAGGAGATCCCCATGCACGGGATGATCAGGTTCACCGTGTAGAACAGCGTCTTCCGTCGCATGGTAATGTTGAAAGTTATATCTAAATACGGTTCATCACAGCAAGTGTAGAACTTCTCGTTCCGCACGGCAGGCACCTCTCTATGTTAATCAGAGAAACGAAAAAAAATCATGATCAATTAGGAGCAAAAATGTAGAGAGAAAAGAGAGAGAGAGAGAGGAAGACATCACAAGAACCTTCATATCATCACGACGACGACGGAAAACTTGGCTTTCACACGCCGACTGTCTATCACGAACAGAAAACCAAGTCCCGTCGAGTTCTACTCTTGAGATAATTGATTTTGTCACTACTGACATTTTAGTTCCACCCGAGAGATTCGTTATTGTATAGGAAATCCACAAGAAAAAAAGAAGCTCACAGTACAAAAGACAGTTGTCCATATTACATTACCGAGACGTTCGGGTAATGCACAAACTGCTCGTCGTGTAATTTTATAAAAAACAAGGGCTGCTTATTTCACTTCCCGCAAACTTTTCAGGATACGAAGAACAAATTTGGAAAATTCTTTCGGAATGCACAAGGGTTGTGCCAGTATAGGACGCGACCTCCAATATCTTTGGAGTAGGTGTCATTTAAAAAAAAAAACACACAACGTGACATAGCCCATGATGTACCAAGGTTCTGTTAATTTTTTCGAACTTAAATTTTTTTTTTAATTTACTGCTTGGTGAAAAGTGAAAACTTTCCAGTTACAGCCTGAGTTCTCCCCCCCCCCCGATTGTTACAAGGTGCTAAAAGTATGTCAGACCCATTATAAAGTTTCTATTTTTTTAGCTGTCCTGACAAATGCTTTGGAAATGAAAGAGGTCGCGTAGAACTGGGACAACCCTCAATAATTGTATATATATCATTAGTAATACACCCTGAAGTAGCTTAGGTAAATTTATTTCGCTTGATAAACTCCCAAAACCGGTAAGCAAACGAAAGTGAAGGAGTACAGTATTACTCATCCAGAAATTGGAGGCATAAAAGCAACAACAAAAATTCAAAATGGCGCAATCTTCATCACAAAAAATATATTTGGAGATCTGAATAAAATTCATCAGAAAAAGATAAGAACATATCTTGTAAAACGCCGACAAAAAGAAAGATTTGTTTTCATTTTTTCATTCTAGACAAAAAATTGACTATAATTACAAATAAAAATTAAGACATAATGCATCACGCTTCGAACTGCAAAAAAAAGGATGCCATTTTAATTAGATCCAAATTACTTTAAAAATGGAACATCACCAAGGTCGCTATCAGGACCACTGAAAAAAAATTTAACCACAGTCCAATTTATATAAGTTTGATATACAACTCGTACGATCTATTTTAGCAATATAATGAAATGAGTAGGGAAATAGTGTCATCATTATGTTCTACGGGTTCTGCGGATTCTCTTATGTCATGTCCAAAAGCACGAGTCCAATGCCGTCTTTCCAACGTAACTGCCCGAGGGGTTCGTAATTGAATCCTGCGCTTATTTGCGTTCTGTATTATAGCAAACTGCCTAATTTTGTTTCTATCCAGTTTATCTCTCTTTCTCTCTCAAGAGTCTCTAGGGAAAAGCAACCTTCGTGCTTTGAAGGCTGATTGTGTTTCCCGGTGCACGTTTGGGAGTCATTGCTGTTTTGTTTGTGTGTCTGCGTGTTTTTTTTTCTATGGCAATTTGCTGGAAAAACAAGTGCTGCTCGAAATTTAAGGCGTACTATGAGACTCAACTGCGCATTTCATGAGAGCTTATCACGTCATATAGAAGTTACCGCTAGATTCTTTTCGCATGATATATATTTATATATTATTCATCGGAGTTCTACAACAACAATAAAGGTATGAATTATTGGTCTACAAATTTACATATTGTTCCAAAGCAGGTTATCTGTGTTTTCTTGTAAACATAAGACTGGTCTATTATCTAAATATTTTTTGCAAACATGGACTAATAGGGACCGTTTACGCCTTTACGAGATGCATCAAGTTTTCTGATGAAAGGACATTTTTGCTTCGTACGGTTTTAAAAAGCAGATCAGTAGAAATTAAAGGTCGTTCGATCAAAATGGAAAGAATGGAATCAAGTAAAATATTAATTTCAAATCTCAGTGGGGAAAACAAAAGTTCAATATACAGAAAAAACCTTTGTCTTCCAGGTAAAACGAGGGTCGTTAAGGAAAATTCAGTATAAAAAAGAACTATTTCCATCGAACACCTGCCTAATTTCTTTACAGTGGCATTTATAGCTTATCTCCTTTTGTATAGTTAAATCTTAAAATTTAAACCAAACCCGAAAGATTTACGATGTCCTGATGTAATCAAGGTCAGCATGATAATTGTCCATGAAGTGCAGGAATTAAATTTCTCTGGCATCATAAAAAGTCCAGGAATAGTGGTGCATTAATTTGGGCATCATGCCGGGTTTTAAACGGAGTAGTACTGAAGTCTGTCCAGATAACTTTGAAGGTTGAAAAGGACGTGGGCGTAAAATTAAAGCACCACAGAATGAAAATTGGACCCATTTTCATCAAGCGAATTTAATATTCATGCACCAACGAATTATATACAGTACCTTCTTTAGAAATTGCAATATTGTCAAAAGCTAGTTTCTTCCATGAATCTTCAAGTCGTGTTTATTACAGTACTGTAATACCGAAAATGGTTTGTCAAAATTGATTGCCTGCTACTGCGGAAAACACTTGCAAAGATGATATTGCAAATAAATCCATCTTCAATTCCTCGAGATCCGAATCAGTTCCTACGTAAAGTTTTGTCGAGTCTGACGCACAATCGAGTACAGCGGGACTCTCTTAACAATAATAAAATTTGTGGGACCTCAAAAATATGTTTTACACTATGTACTGTACAGTATAGAAAATTTTCTTTTAGAGTACCCCTTATAAATTGGGGAGAGAACTGCTGTATGGGACCAAAAAGAAATGTGTTATACAGAGAAAATCTTTCTATAGATGAGAAGACTGTTGCAGGGAGAGAAAGTCCATCTGTATAATTATTCGTATTGGAGTGACACCTATTATTCGCTTTCGCGGTTAATCCAAGTTCTTATTCTGCTCTTCAGTACTATACTGGACTATATTTTTTTTTCTTCGGTGGGTATGTGCAATAGAATTGTAAAAATTCTATGGAAAAATAAAAAAAAAGTCCACAGAACTAAATAAAATATTTATTTATAATTTTTTTTATAAATCTTTTAAAAATTTCAAGAATGCATAATTTTTTTTACTAAATGAAATATTTTCAAAATAAACCAAAATGTAAACAAATTCAATTGTCCTAAAATTATAGTCAGTGGGTTGATTTCACGCATATTTCTTTCATTCAATTCCACGAAGAAAAGAAAAATGGAAGTGACGACTGTAAGGTTTTACTAGTCAGAATTAGATTGATCAAGCCTTACACCTTGATTGCGGATTTTTAGCAGAGTTTTCAAGACAGAGGAGAAAATAAATTAGAACACGGCAATTGGCCGGGCGCGAACCGACCGGGATTTCTCCCTACTAGCGCAGACCTTTCTTTGATACACACACACANAAGCAACCTTCGTGCTTTGAAGGCTGATTGTGTTTCCCGGTGCACGTTTGGGAGTCATTGCTGTTTTGTTTGTGTGTCTGCGTGTTTTTTTTTCTATGGCAATTTGCTGGAAAAACAAGTGCTGCTCGAAATTTAAGGCGTACTATGAGACTCAACTGCGCATTTCATGAGAGCTTATCACGTCATATAGAAGTTACCGCTAGATTCTTTTCGCACGATATATATTCATATATTATTCATCGGAGTTCTAGAACAACAATAAAGGTATGAATTATTGGTCTACAAATTTACATATTGTTCCAAAGCAGGTTATCTGTGTTTTCTTGTAAACATAAGACTGGTCTATTATCTAAATATTTTTTGCAAACATGGACTAATAGGGACCGTTTACGCCTTTACGAGATGCATCAAGTTATTTTCTGATGAAAGGACATTTTTGCTTCGTACGGTTTTACAAAGCAGATCAGTAGAAATTAAAGGTCGTTCGATCAAAATGGAAAGAATGGAATCAAGTAAAATTTTAATTTCAAATCTCAGTGGGGAAAACAAAAGTTTAATATACAGATAAAACCTTTGTCTTTCATGTAAAACGAGGGTCGTTAAGAAAAATTCAGTATAAAAAAGAACTATTTCCATCGAACACCTGCCTAATTTCTTTACAATGGCATTTATAGCTTATCTCCTTTTTTATAATTAAAACTTAAAATTTAACCCAAACCCGAAAGATTTACGATGTCCTGATGTAATCAAGGTCAGCATGATAATTGTCCATGAAGTGCAGGAATTAAATTTCTCTGGCATGATAAAAAGTCCAGGAATAGTGGTGCATTAATTTGGGCATCATGCCGGGTTTTAAACGGAGTAGTACTGAAGTCTGTCCAGATAACTTTGAAGGTTGAAAAGGACGTGGGCGTAAAATTAAAGCACCACAGAATGAAAATTGGACCCATTTTCATCAAGCGAACTTAATATTCATGCACCAACGAATTATATACAGTACCTTCTTTACAAATTGCAATATAGTCAAAAGCTTGTTTCCTCCACGAATCTTCAAGTCATGTTTATTACAGTACTGTAATACCGAAAATGGTTTGTCAAAATTGATTGCCTGCTACTGCGGAAAAAACTTGCAAGTTGATATTGCGAATAAATCCATCTTCAATTCCTTGAGATCCGAATCAGTTCCTACGTAAAGTTTTGTCGAGTCTGACGCACAATCGAGTACAGCGGGACTCTCTTAACAATAATAAAATTTGTGGGACCTTAAAAATATGTTTTACACTATGTACTGTACAATATAGAAAATTTTCTTGTAGAGTACCCCTTATAAATTGGGGAGAGAATTGCTGTATGGGACCAAAAAGAAATGCGTTATACAGAGAAAATCTTTGCATAGATGAGAAGATTGTTACAGGGAGAGAAAGTCCATCTGTATAATTATTCGTATTGGAGCGACACCTATTATTCGCCTTCGCGGTTAATCGAAGTTCTGATTCTGCTCTTCAGTACTATAATGTACTATATTTTTTATTCTTCGGTGGGTATGTGCAATAGAATTCTAAAAATTCTATGGAAAAATAAAAAAAAGTTCACAGAACTAAATAAAATATTTATTCATAATTTTTTTATAAATCTTTTATGATTTTCACAAATTCATTACATTTCTTTTTCTAAATGAAAGTATTTTCAAAATAAACCAAAATGTAAACAAATTCAATTGTCCTAAAATTATTGTCAGTGGGTTGATTTCACGCATATTTCTTTCATTCAATTTCAAGAAGAAGAAAAAAAATGAAGTGACGACGACTCACAAGATGTCCCATTCGACGCTCATGTAGAACTCGGACAAGTCGACGCCGACCTTGACGACGTTGTCCTGCGAGGACACTTCGTCGATGTGCCGAAGGTCGACCTGGAACCCGTCGTAGGTCCAAGAGCCAAACTTCATGACACACGTTTGCTCGTCAAACGGGAAATATTCCACGTCTATTTCGCAGGACGACTTGTAGATGGCCGGGGGCTTCCACTCCACCAGGCCGTTGTTGTGCAGGGTGGCCTTCGTCGCCAGCGTCACTTCGAAGTTCCCGTCGGCACTAAAATAATAATAATAAAATACTTCGTCGGTGTTGTTGTTGTTGCTGCTTCGAATGCCCGAATTTCGAAAGTTCCGATAAGGAATATACTAAGAGAGAAACGCGTCTTAATGCTCGAAACGTAAGAATCGAGAGCTTCTTCATGAAAAACAAATTTGAATAAGTAAGGCCAAAATTTTCAGATTGCGCCTTAAATACAGTACAAGTATATTTGAAGGTACAGTATATTGGACCCGCAGTTAAAATGCATGCCTAAAATTCAAATCAACCGACATTTATGAATAGATAGAGGCAAAGTTACGCTTTCAATAGCTTTAGATCAACAAATCCCGTTGAAATCCCTATAACTTCTGTGAGGTGTGATACCCGTTAATAATCAAGTATTATAGAAAATTCTGCTCGAAAAGAAATCGACGACATATTCAATATGCAAGTAAAGGGAACTGCCTTCAAGATTTATTCAACGTAATAATATATACAGTACAGAGTACAGTAATAAAAATGTAGCTTAATATTCATTTTTGTGACTGTATTCGAGTAAAAATTACTTTTTCAAGAGTTTGAGACCAAAAGCTCCAAAAAATTAGAGCATAATTTGTGCTTTTAATATAATTTAGACCTACTCTCTTCTTATAAAAAGAAAATAGTTCGGCTCAAAATATTATGGTACGTCTAATTATAATCAGCGGAAAATCAAATCAGCAGGCGAATTTCCTTGCTCTCAGCCAAAGCAAGCTTTAAAAGGAAGTAAAAGTTAGTTTAAAATCCAATTATATCCATCTTTGTGATTTGGAAAAACTCTTTTCAACTGCGTAATATCCAAACGTTTCACGAAAAAACTCTCGAAGGACTGCGATACCCGAATTTAAATAAATTTGATGTGCACTTCCTTATTTATAAAAAAATCGGTTCATTAATATAACGGCGCGTTTTATTATATTCGGTAGTACATCCAATCTGCAGGTAGAAAGTGAATAGCTATTGACATGAACAGTCCCGAAAATAAAAAAAAATAATCCAATAAGTAATTCATTTTACCCGTTCATCAGTAAGAGAAGCCGGGGGCGATGATCACCATTAAAACTGCGACAGACAGAATAGAAGCAGACGTCATAAGTTCACGACCTATGCTCTTGTTTGCTGACCTTTTTCAAGTAATAATGCATCCACCACTTATGTGCTCGTAACCTTTTAGTAATTTCTGCCGCATTTAGAATCCGAAAAAAATTCTGTTGAAATCGAAAACGTCAATTTGAATAATGTATCTCCGCTTTAAAAATAATCGTGCATTGCATTAAACCAGTTTCAAGAAGGAATTGACACTTTTTCAATAATCCCGAGGGCCCCTGATGTAACGCAGTATCATCGTGTAGAATGTACATTATCAAAATGCCATCAATGTTTTTTTAATGAATGATTTAATTGTACAGTATAGTAAAATCTTATTGTTACAAAAAATACCATTACAACCAATTTTTCAGTACAACAAACTTTTTTCGAAGTCCCAGAAGAAATCCTTTGGGGTTCATGCTACAAAATCTTTTTATAACAAACTCACCAATTCCATTTTATAACAAATTTTTAAGGAACATGTGATTTCTTAAATGAAAATCTCCCATGAATGCAGGCACAGTCTCAAATTTCCCGTTCAAAATGGGACTGTGCCTGCTGGTTCTTGGGACATAAGGTGGAATCAAGGATACAAGTTATTCAAAATCCACCTGAACAATTTTTCTTCCCGAAGTTTTTCCTGGTTTAGGAAAGGTGGTGGGGGGAAAAGAAAAAAATTTGCCCAACAAAGCTCATGTCGAAAGGGGTTTGTATGCTGGAGAAACCCCTGTGCTGATTATTAGAAATTTTAAGCTTTTTTGGAACATCCACCTTTGTAAATTGCTTAGAACAACTTAATAAGCTGAAAGTGCTGGTGTTCACCAGTTATTCAGAAGAAATGCTTGTGATCAACATTCAAACTTCTTTTTGAAAATTGCAGTTTTTAAATGCCAAAAACAGCTGAAAAGCTTACAAAAAGATGATGCAAAATTCATGCAGGTTCAATTGTTAGAAAATCTTCCAATCAGTCAAAAATTGTAAAAATATCGTTTCAACAAATTCTTCATCACAACGAACTCTTTTCTGGAGTCCACACGAGTTTTTTGCAAAGATATTTTACGATTCAATAATTTTTTTCCTTGCAGGGTGTGAAATGGCAAGAAGAAAGGTTACTAATCGATAAATAAAAAAGACAAATTTCTCTTCGGCGCCATTACTTTTCAGAGCAGATCTTTTGACATTACGTGAGCCACGATGAATACATAATTACAGTATCTGTGCCAACTTTCTTTTTCTGCCATCGTTCGCAGAATGTACGTGCATGGCTTCCTTGCCGATAGTAATACAAGGAAATATCGCCTCCATATTGTTTTTCATAAGTCCCTCGCACTTACGTCTCCGCATATTCTTCATGAACAATTACTGAGCTGTGGGGTTGTATGAGCCACGTTTATTACTGCATGTGCTTCCATAACTGCACAATATCTAGTACTGCGTGCTGTAGTGAATGTTTGATGCACCAACGAGTAGATTGCCAGCTGTGTCGTCCACATTTTCTTGCCCATCATCTTCATTTATTTATTTTCACGTAAATTTGCATGATGATGCAAATGACGTCAAACGGGTCGATTCAAAGCATGAACACGTTTTATTCATTATTTTGTTAATTTTTTAAGGATATTTTTGAGTTATCCACAGACTTTAGCAGTCCGTCAGAGAATTTATATCCTTCTGAATTAAACCTCTGCCCTAGAATGAACTGTAGTCGTCAATTTCGAATTCATGCATTCATCCTCAATCGGATTAAAAAAAAAAACCATAACTTCCGGGAGGTCATGCAGTCCATCAACGAGAAAGAAGCTATTACAGTAATAAGAGCAGTAGAAGTCCACAATGAACAATTGTTTCCAATTTTTAACCTCGATTCATTCGTGATAGTCGAACTTTTCAATGGCAGAAAAAAAAATCAGAAGAATAGAGCAGCATAAAGCTTTGATTTTCCAAGCTCAGCATTTTCCATGCATTCAGAATGGAAAAATAAATATAACTTTACGCATTATAACAGAAGAAAAAAAAACTACTTCGTGGACGAAAAAAAGAGGTCTGAAACGATCAAAAGGCTGATTGGCATCAGGTTTTCTCTGTGATGAAAGTTCTCGACTGTCGTCAATAAAAAAAGGGGGTGGGAGAAGCGTGCATAGTATTTTTGCAAAAGCTGAAAATTTTGCAAGTTTTCATATATGTCAAGACCAAAACAATACAGTATTAACAAACAAAATTTTTTTTTTCTTTTCACGAGGGTAATTTCAACAATAACGCGGAGAATTTTGCTCCGGAAACCAGTTATCAGCTGCACCGTTTTCCACACGTAAATTCCCGTTTCTTCGATGGAAATTTCAAAATGCATGCATATAGGAAACAAATCTAAAAAAAAATAGATGTAACATCTTCTCACATACTAGGGAGGTTTTAGACCGTAAGTCACGTGGCAAATAAAATAGGATATCCACTGGGTTTCTCTGCATCATAAAAATTTACGCAAATATACGCGCTGAGGGATTCGGGAAGCTTATTTTCCTCCGGGCCATGGCAGCTAGTCAATGACTCGGAAGGAAATTATTGCACCCGTGTTTATGGCCAAAGCCGCATCAAAAATCGGCGGGCAAATCTCGTGACAAGGGATACTTTTCTGCTGTTTTTTATTCCCAGCACAACGGGTAATCGCGAGCTTTGTATGGGCTTTTTTTTTCCCCGGGCCTCGTCGTCATCGTCGTTCGATCCGAATGAGTGGGTTTCGGTGGATCAACATGCGACCTGAGACGCATTGACCAATAAAAAATAAAATGGGGTTCCGAAGGGGGGGGGGGGGGGGGGGGGTTTTCCCCCATTTTGTGGGTTAACACGTCGAAGTGTAACATGAAGCCTCTTTCCATGGTTAAAATCCCGGAATAAAAGAGTGTCCCAGCGGTGTCGAAAGATTTGCGCACGTTATGCTTCTCAGGGGGGGGGGGGGGGGTGTTTTCCCCCATTTTGTGGGTTCTTTTTAAGTTTTGGTCAGAATAGAGAAAAAGTCTGCAAGGTTTTTTGCAAAGATTCTATAAGTCGTCAATAACTATCAGATGTTTTCAGCAGTTCCTCTGCTGATTCCTTGGAAAATTTGCAGGCGCAAAAACAAGGCTGATTTAATTCTGAAAACAATCCATCGAGAAAATGTTGAAGTGTAAGTACAATGCTCGGTTCACGGACTGCGAACTGAAACTCCGAATCCAAAATGAATTTTGTTGGAATTCTTTTCACGTACTTCAGTACTTCAAAAATCTCACACTCTGCTAAAAACTAGAAGAATTCATGCAATTAGATTAACATTTTGACCACGCTGTAAGTAAAATTTTAGCATTTTTTCGGAGTAACTTTAAAAATCCATTTTCCCAACGTGTCCGAGAGGAAGGGATTCCTCCGCCCCCAAGATAAATCATACTTGCTAATTCTGATAGGTTTCCGGACGTACTGAATCATCCAGCAGCAGGTATACTCAAACAGTATGTTTTTTGTATGGAAAAAGCCGAAAAACTGCAAAGATTGTAATTTTTCCACCTGAGAAAAACTACTGCTGTTGAAACGAGTCCCAGCAGCGAAAATCCGTTCTCATTTTCCCTTGAAATTAGATTATCGAATGCGGTAATATTGTGTTACTGTTTAGAATAATCTGATTTTGGCAAGAGGAATGCTGTCCACTGGAACTATTTTGGTTGTGTTGAGGTGTGGAAAAGTTAGGATCGGACAAAGAAGTACAGCAAATATCCAGCGAAAATTTAATTTATTCCATTCAGAATTTTCGTGAAGTACGCAAAAGCCTCTTCCAGGATTGGAATTACAATTTTTCTTAATTTTCGTTTATTTCACCACCTGATTTTTCAGTTTAAGCTTGAGCAGAAAAATACAAGGCTTCATCCTGGCTGATCCACAAAAATTAGAGGAAATGTGAGCATACAATTTATGTACGAGAAGTTTGCAGTACTTCGAGTAGAACAGTGAAGGAATACGACGTCCGAACACAAGATCAATCAAAAAGCTTTACCTTGAATTTTTATAGTAAAAGAAAAAATACATCAAGACGATATATAGGTTGAGAAACTCTGACCCATATACCTGTACTGTACAGTGGGACCCTCACATGCGGATACCTTGACATGTGGACAATTTGACTTAGTCTAACTTATTTTCCAAAACAGAATTAATTAAAAGTCCCCGCATGAGGACACTGACTTGACATAGAGACATTTTGTGATAAAATTGCAAATACATTTCAGGCCAAATTACAAGAAACAGATATTTCCAACCCTAACATTGATGCAAGAAAAGTTCTTGGGCATTTCTCTCACCAATTTACCATCCATTCAGCTAATTTTAAAGAATTACCTCCAGCATAGAGGGACTCTCTTTTTCACTTGAATGTTATTTTTTTTTTTACAGAGAATGCCAACATTTCTATGTACTGCACAGAGGTATCAGTATTCAATTCCCCAAATGTCCATATTGTGTTGAAATATATTGACTGAATCCGTTTCAATTGGGAGACAATTTCTATTTTCATGGAATTATGCTGAGTATTTTGTCCATAAAACACCAATTTAAAATTATATAATGTAAGTCTAAGGGAAAATGAGACTTGACTTGGGGACATTTTGACTTAGGGACACTCTTGATGCACCCATTATGTCCGCATCGCGGGGTCTCCCTATATATATACTGCATAGGGAAAAGTGATGCATCCTTGGATTAAATAATCCCGGGTGTCACACAGTCCCGCGCGTGGAGCCTTTTTGAGACAAAACTTGTAAATATCCCACGGCCTTAAAGCTCCAGGGAAACGTGATTTAGGAGAGTTTTCGGGGGCAAAACTTACTTGTTGTAGAGCACAATATCGGGCCGCCATATGTGGTCGGAAGGCACGTGTAGCATATCGACTCCTCCGTACTCCTCCGGGTCCCAAGTGAGCTTGTAGTCGTACCAATACTGCAATGACAATAAGTCAACACAATGCTATAGTCATCAGCTTTCATTCAAGCCAACATCCCGAAAATCATCGAAACACACGCAGCTGAACTTCAATAGCTCAAACTTATTCTCCAAGTAAAAAATAAGAAATAAAATAAAAATGTTTCAAGTCCCAGTCTGAATTCCATCACAAATAATGCATTCAAAACCCCCTTAACTTCCCTCATCCTCAACGCTGAAAAACTAGAATTTTCTCCAGTCCTTTTGGATCGTTATTTTGTGCAAATAAACGGGCTCCCCAAAAATATTCTCATTACTGATTTTTTTCAAGACTGACATACTTTTCTGAGCAAAAAATCAGTGTAAAACATCGTAAATATTCTCATTTCTCATAATTTGTTTTCAATCCAAGTGCCTGCGTGGTCTTTTCGAAGTTCAGCACAAAGTAACGTTTTTCATACTTTATATGCAGATTAGACGCGAGTTGCTGCATTTTTAGTGTGACCGGAATAAAAATGAGATGAATTTTCATACTTTCACGTAATAGTTGGTTGATCATTCATTCACGAGTACAGGGAAAAATGTCAGAAATGTGAGGGCAATTATTGAAATGGAAAAATTTCGATCACACTTCATAAAACATTTCGCGATGCAACCCAAAAATGTGACCAGAAATAAGACTCCTTATAACAGACATGAATGCCTCACGATGACGCCAATTAATCGTTATGCAATATTCCATGAATAAAAAAATTTATGAAATTAATGAATTTAAAAAATGGACTCTCGCTTATACGTCATCACATAATCTGCACGTGTTCCGCCGCCGACCGAAGAAAATCACATGCAAATATGCAGTATGGCACATGCTGCTTATATGAGCAACTAATCGAAATCAATGGCCATCAATACTTCAGCCGTGTGTGTCAAATGTTCCCCCTTTTCTTTGCCCATATACAGGGTGAGCTCTCCAAAACTGCAGCTTATATACAGTTGAAAAATTTTCCAAATGACTTTTTGTTGTTGAAAGTTTTCATTGAAATGGTTCTTGTGACCATTCAGGGAAAGAAGGGGTGTATGCATATACACATCAGTTGTGCAGTTGTATTTTGTGGAATGTATTTTCTTTCATTTCTGTTATCCATTTGCATCTAATTTCTCTGTTTCCCACTCTGAAATGATTGAATGTCTTTGAATGGATTTGGGTTGGGTGGGGAGCTAAGGGGGTTTGGATGTGGAAATGTTGACTGAACCTTGTGAATGCTGAAAAGCGGAAAATAAAGTTTTCTGTTTATTCATTTGTTCATTCATTCACCATCCATTTGGCACTTGGGACCATAAAACTGCATATCATTTGAAAGAGAATTGAGCTAGCTTTCCTTCAGGGCTTTTTTTCTTCACTGCCACAGCTCAATTTTCTACCAAGCTATTTCAAGTCGAGAATTGGTTCATTTTTTTTGGCCCACCCTGTATATGCACCAGATGTCTGGAAGTGTGTCTTTCCAAGGACACATTAGGAGACAGTTGCCACCAAAGCAGGTCTTCATGCATAAATCGTCGTTTTTGGCATCGCAAAGGGCGCATTTTCAGAATTTATGGACATATTATGGAATTCCGATTGGTGAAGTACTGTACAGTACTCTTGGATATTTTAGGCGCAATGCATTTTGAGCAGCCAGACGTCGAACAAATTTTGTTTTTGGCATTATTGGCGTTTTTTCAAAAAATTATTTAATTTCATAATTTTTTTTTCGTCAAACTAGGGGAATATGGTTAAATTTTGCACTTGGGAAGAGTGTTTTGATGTTCTACAGTCACAGGAAGTACCCCGGAAACAACCGGCATCAATCATTGACTATATCGATTTCCCCGGTCTCACCGCGTGTCTTGCTTATTTAAGCATTCATCCGGTTTTCTCGTTTCCACAGAAATATTTCTCTTATGCATTCCCTGCTGGCATAATACGATCAAATTGATGTCACAATAATAGAATTGTACCGCATTCCCACTATGTCATTGCCCTCACTTCCGACGAATAAATGCATTTCTAAGTGATCAACGCAAGCAGCAAGTTTTATGAGAGATTGCTACATTTTCAACTCACATGTGTTGTGTGATGGGTCTAAGATATGAATGTTGAGTAATTTTGGATATGCGTCAAAAGAAAAACAATGATCCTTAAATGAGCCAGCTTTGTATAACCGCTGGAGGAGATCCGGAAAATGTATCAAAACTCTCGGCGTTATCAGCAGAGATTGGCATGTTGGAAAAAAGTTTAAAATCGTGCAAAATTTGATTTGCCTCGCATGCTTTTCGACTACGTATTGATAATCCCATCAAACTGATGCCAAATAAGAATTTTACTGCATTCTTGAGACCTCAATGTGTCCAACAAATAAATTGATTTCATACTTTCAATGCAGCCAGTGTTACAGGATATAGTCTTACATATTCCACCAACATATGATACAGAATATTAAATCAAATATGATATGATTCCTCATCAAAGATTCTCTCTCAATTGTTCATTCAACTAAACCTTATCTGGGAACAGGCTGAAGACCTTGTGCTTTAAATAGGGTTCAGCAACTATTGCAATTGCTATAATTCTGGCTTATGCTGCAATTCTTGTTACTGATATTTTGTTTTCAATGTCAGGGATAGGAAGGGGTGTATGCATACACATCAATTATGCAGTTGTACATTCCAGAATGTATTATATTTCATTTTGGTATCCATATCCAGCTTTTTTTCTCACTTTCCCATTCTGAAAAGATGGAATATACGTTTGAATGGATTTGGGTTGGGTTGGGAGGGGGTTTGGATGTGGGAATGTTGATTGAACCTCATGAATGCTGAAAAGTGAAAAATAAAGCTTTCTGTTCATTCATTTAGCAACATCTTTTGTGTACTTACCAAATTTTAAATATTCAAAATACTTGTACTTATGCTTTGAAAGAAAAACATCATGCTTACATGCACGAGCTTTGCACAAGCTAAAAAGGTAAGTCAGGTACAGTCAACCCTTGGTTAATGTTCCGTTTGCTGAACGTTTTTTGCATAATGTTCCTGGTCATGTGAGAAAAATCCCCTTGCTTCATGTTCTGAAATTTGCTCAACGTTCTGCAGTTGTGCGGCACCGGGTGATCAATGTGGATGCCTCCCTCCCTCCCTCCTGTACATTTTCTTGAATGTAACTTTTTCCACAGCTTTAAATGTGTTTCCTGTGCGGTGGCATGGTGTTAAAATTATTTTATGAACAATTGCAGTGTCACACACTGAATTTGGGGTAACACTTAGACCTTTCCTTGTTTAAAATGAATCTCTGATTTCAATTGAGTGAAGAACTGTGGGTACTTTTTGAATGTAATGGCAGTGCATAAAGCTCAGTTGTTGGAATACACTCTTTGACTAATTTTTTCTGAATTTTACCCCTAGAAAATTTTGCCTGGCACCAATTAAATGTTTCTCCCTTATATCTTAACCCTCGGACAGCAGAGGGTTCTTTCCCATAGCGGGACGGAGTTGGATTATTTTCATATCCTCCCAAATTTTCACTTTTTGGAAGGTCACCAAAACCCTTCCAGGTGGGCTAAGGCGAAGTTGGGACTAATCCAAAAAAAAGTTGGTAGCCCAACTGATGAATTTTTTTTTTTTGCCGGAAAAATTTTTCTGTGCTCAGAGAAAAAAGCATCTGGATTTTTCCCGACTTTGCCCTTGACCACCTGTTATCATTTTTTTCCAAACCTCCCTGAGGTGCCACAAAATTTCGCAAAAATAGTCCGACTTCACAGCACAAGGGTTAAGGGAGAGACTACCTTGCTTAACGTTTTTTTCAGCTAATGTTTTTTCCCACTGCACCAACTAAAAATGTTAAGCAAGGGTTGACTGTATCTGGAAAATTCCGGGATCATCAAAATGGATTTGAATGCTGAAAAAAAGCGCAATTCAGAAAAAAATGCAATGTTGTTTCCGTCATACTTTGTGTTCATAAAAGAATATACACGGAATATAAATCGAATAATATCGAGATGGGTTCTGCGACGGATCAGAAGAAAGCCCCTTTCATTTGGAATGAAAATCCAAAGAACCAACAAGCGCACTTGTCGCACATGTGTACATCAACATGATAAAAAAATTGAAATAAAAAATCTCATGCTGTGGGGAAAAAGTAAAACTGTATCCCGAGAATAACATCAAGCTGCGTCTAGACACACAGAATTGCCGACAGCAAGTGTGTCAAAGATGTTCTCGCAGAATAGAAGCTGGAAGAGCAGTCAGTGACACATGCCAGATTGGGTGCCCTGTTTCCGCAGTACTTGAAAAAAAAAACCCCCTATTCGTTATACCCACTGGGCAATAAATCCCTAAACACACACACACCACACACACCCCAAAGACCGGATTAATCTTCAGCTTCCCCCCCCCCCTTTCATCTTTACTTCTTCCTCAACTGAGCTCATTTATGCAGATTTCGCATCAAGGAGAAACAAGGGGGACTTCACCAGCGTGAAAGTGAAAAATGGAGCAGAAAAGTGACCTCGCCCAGCATCGAACCGATATAAAACAATCCCCCGCCCTGAGGCATCTCTCCTCCTTTTTTTTCCCCCCTCTGCCAGTTTACACATTTTTCGTTTTAGGTGACACACAGATATTCCGGAACCCCAGAGGCACAGAACCGAAAAATTGAAAACCCTGGCGGGCAGATAATACCTACGTCGCAATATTCATAAAGCCTCTCGCTGCTTCTCTCATCCGGTGTTTAAGGGATGAAGACGGCGATGGTGACACCTATAGAATGAAGTTTCAAAAGGCGGAGATAAAAAAAAATGGGGGGGAAACGGGATAATAAAGGAACTCTGGAAAATGCATCCAGGGGTTTAAGTGAAGTTCTCTGAAAAATATGTATTTTTTTTACGACGCATCGAAAATTTCTCAATACCTTAATTCTTATCATGCTTCTTCCCTTTATTGAAAAACAAAGAACACGCGAAGCATATTAAATAACTTCTTCGAATGATTTGAAAGGAAATTCGATATTTATTCAGGGCCAACTTACTTCAACAGACAAAGAAATCATGGCTCCTCAAAAAAATTTCAATGGAACAAATCGACTTCAGACAAAATATTGATGTATTTCCCCCTCGACTATCAGCCTTTGTTTCAACCTGCCAAATCAAATCAGCCGATAAAAAATTATCAGACAAAATTGCACTATTTTCGTTCAAACCGCCAATTGGTACGGTATAATAAAATACGCACCTGATCATTAGCCGATCACGGGTAAATGAAGTGACTCAAAATAAAATCTTTTAAATAAAGTCATTTTCCCCATTTTCAACTCTGAAAAATTAAAAAAAAATGATTGAGCACATGATGGCTGCAAGAAATCTCGGTTTATTATTGCATTTCTAAGAATCAACTAAAATACAGTACAAAATCAGAGCGCATTTTTAAAAAGCGAACCAAATTTCAGCCATTTTTGCGAAACCAGAGATTACATTTAATTCTCATTCGCATCTAGCATTAAAATTTCATGGCAGAAACTTATGATTACAAAAACAAAACCCGCCGGCTCGTGAACATATATTTCATCTGCCTATGGTTCTCGAATCGTTTGTTCTTATTCCTCCATTTATTTTGCGTGCANGATGTAAGAAAAGTTCTTGGGCATTTCCCTCACAAATTTACCATCCATTTAACTAAGTTTAAAAAATTACTGCCAGCAGAGAGGGACTTCCTTCTCTCTTTTTCACTTGACCACTGTTTTTACAAAGAATGCCAACATTTCTATGTACTCTACAAAGGTATCAGAATTCAATTCCCCAAATGTCCATATTGTGTTGAAATATATTGATTGGAATCAGTTTAAATTTGACAACAATTTTTATTTTTATGGAATTATGGTGAGTATTTCGTCAATAAAACACCAATTAAAAATTATATAATGTAAGTGTAAGGGAAAATGAGACTCGACTTAGGGACATTTCGAATTAGGGACACTCTTGATGCACCAATTACACCGCCTTTCAGGGTCTCACTGTATACAGTTCATGGCATATTTTTCAGCAACCTTTTTGACTTTCGTACTGCACCACGCAACTTAACTGACGGCAGCTTTTCAACAAACAGGCTCTCTTTTAAAACCCCCAACTCATTAAAATTGATAAGTTGATCCCTGAGGAGTTAAAAAAAAAAACAGCATATTTTCGACACACGCGAGACCAAAGAAAGCAACGAACTTTATTTGCAAGGACTCGGAACCCTCGCCGAGACACCATGAAAAAAAGGCCGAACGACAATTTTGTCTCTCATCAGATATTGCCTCAAGACGCTAATATGTATCTTGCTTCCTTCGCATTTGCATAAATAATATCAAGTGCCCCCTTTTTTTTGCAATAGACCTGAGTCTGTGAGGAACTTTAATTAGCACACATTTTCCCCGGTCAATGCACTTGGAAATTCCTTCAAGTTTTCTGGCTCATTTAATCAATACTGTATATGCTAATTTTTGTATCGCCTGGTTGTTGCTTTGATTTGCCAATTGTACATGATTGATTCACAAAATATGTCTTCTTATTGCATATATAAACATTGTTGCAGAGAAAACAAGAGCTGCATCAGATTATGAAAATCTGCATCAGCTGATGATGCAGTGCATCAATTTCTTCAATTTTTTTTTTATATTTGTGGCCAATCAGAGGCCAGAGAATATCCAAAGATGTTCTGGAATTTTCTGGTCAGATCACCTGACCATGGAATTCCAAGAAAATTATATAAGCTCGAAATATTTTGAATTTGAAAGTCAGTCTGTCCTGAACACTTGGACAATTGTTTTTCTTTCCTCTTAAATGATTTGTGTGCACAAATGTATGATTTTCCCGCGTGTAGTTGAATTATGTTATTAAAATCTATTGCATGCATTGTTTATGTTCATTCTTCAGAATTTTTGAATCTATTCAACTCTGCTAAAAATGTTGATAAAAATGATTGAAAAACTAGGAACATTTTTTTAAGGAAACCCCACGAATATATGCTCTTGGCCTTCAAAAGGCTGATTGCCTGTATTTTTATTTATGTTCTTTTGTGATCCTTAATCACAAATATATACTAAATATCCAAGAATAAGTTTCAAAAAAAAGGAAAGAAAATATTCAAAAACAAGCATAACAATACAACACCATCAAGAAATACGCATGTATCTACTGCTGTACACGAAAAGTTTGAATAACTGGTATATTTATAAATCAAAAATTCTAGTTTTAAAATGAAAAATAATGTTTCATGCAGTAGCAAAGCCCACAATAACTCGGACCGAAATTTGTCGGGATCCCAACCTCACTTGGCAAAAAGTTCACTATCAGGGGGCGTCCATTATCCGGAGAATATATACAGCTCCACTCGATT